>JAHWFP010173717.1:5648-21884 GCA_023313725.1 Lithobius niger | reverse complement strand
AGTATTATTCGCGTGTATGGTTTTGTACTTATTCAAATGTGAATGTGTTTGTAGAGGTAAAAAAATCATACACGTTTCGCTCCTGACAGCAAGAGTTCAACACACGGCATACAAATCTACAAAGTATTATTCGCGTGTATGGTTTTGTACTCATTCAAATGTGAATGTGGTTGTAGCGGTAAAAAATCATACACGTTTCGCTCCTGACAGCAAGAGTTCACCACACGGTCATAAAAATCTACAAAGTATTATTCACGTGTATGATTTTGTACTTATTCAGTAAATGACGATCATTTTGTGCCTAACGTTAACAGCGATGATAAGTCTTACGTGAATAGTGGTCACAATCCGAACTTTGTGTTAGCGGTGAATCTGGGTCCTCTTGTCTGTATATCAGTAGCTGGCACTTGGACTTTCCTGCTTCTTCTGTCTGTTTACACATCTCAAATGCCCTGCAATCTCCTTGAGCTTGGAGTGAACACAGATTAGCACATTCCTTCAGTGTTGCCTCGGGATTCAGTACAGAGTGTCCATCTAAGGCTCTCTGGTTCTGATGGACTATGTAGTCCTGGAAGTAACTTCCTGCAACAGCAACAATAGGCAAATATAGCCTACACTACACAGTTGGAAAATTAATACATTTTTATGATATTGAATACTCCTTCAGCATTGTAATATAGTCATCCTTCAGTTTGCAACTCGCCTGAAACTGCGCAACCCTTGATGGTTTCTAGTACGAATGTAGACTAAACAAACTTTACAATACTGTGGGAGAGCGACAATTTTTTTTATTTCACAGGTGTGGCGTGCGTGATTAAGGAAAGACAGGCGGCCTAGGCTTTTCGATGGAGAAGATTTAGCATATTCATGTTCCTTTTTCTCAGCAACGCTAACACCTAGAGTTTTGAAATTTTTGTGTGGTGTTAGCATCCATCTTCCTTACGATGTTGAACCAAAGTTACACAATTCTGGTGGTTAGTTGTCAAGAAAAAATAATGACAATTTAATTACAATTACAATTTAAATTAATTTAGATTAAAATTAAAATTTAAATTAAATTTTAATTACAATTTAATTAATGTCGATTCATTAGAAAAATGGGCAGTGAAAGCAGTAAGTTATTGTAAACATCATAAATTTGCTTGTGTCCATTTACAACTATTATAATATGTGATCACGTCTGCAAAAAATCATTCCAATATAAACTTTAAAATGTATGATTTTCGGCAAACCGCATTGAAAGTTCTGTGAAAAGAATAGAATAACAAGAACTATACTGTAAAAAACACTACTTTATTTTATTAGTAAATTACACCTTATTGCCAGTATGTGTAATAAAATTTCTATTTATCTCATATTAAATTAAATGCAAAACTCGAAATTTTTTGTTTTAATTGTTATCCCATGTACCATAATACATAAATTAAATGAACACATAAATTAAACCAAATTAAAGACTTAATTAAACCACATAAATTAAACAAAATTTCAAAAATTTGCTCCTCCATCAACTGTTTTCCCACAAGTCAAAAAACTCCCAAACTCATAAAAAGGATCCCTAAATAAAACGTCGTGGGGATAAATATTTATGAACACATTGTGTTTCCTTTAGCTTGATAACGGTTTTAATTGAGACAGAAACGATTCAGTATAAAATTCTTTACTCACCTTATTGAGTTTTTACTACTAAGTTCAGTGAAACTAGATCTCTTTGTATTTTCGAGTAAAGGGAGACCTCCCTACTCCACATTTTGAATACATATACATACGGGATTATAATTATGGTTTCAAACACTAAATTGCGGATTTTGAGATGACTTACTTGAAAAATATTCGCATTTGGCATCAACAACAATGTCTTTATCTGGATCGACTTCGAGGATGTGACGAGAACGCAATTCACAGGTAGTTTTTCCATCAGGATTTTCACAAACATTAAATCCTTTACATGGGAAATAATCTGAATTTAGGCTGCACTTTCGTGCACAATCATCTCCAGAGAGTAATTCTGCAGAAATGCTGTTCTCTACTTCATTGGCTTTGATTCTAGTGTGTTCCGATATTTCATAATCCTGCAGATAATCACCTGAAAATTAATAACAGAAGGCTAAATATTTAAGGAGCTGTGGGTGGAAAAGGCTAACTTCACTTTGGGCAAAATCTAGCTATGTTAAACATCTACCTATTTTAAAAAGTGTTGAAACGTCTGTACCCGATTTAAATGATCGATAGCTTTGGCCAAATGTGGCGACCATACCTGTTGAGCATACTCCAAAATTGGTCAAACGTAGACAAGGAATGCCCAGACTTACGTTTTAATGTCATGAGAAATGAAACACTGCTTAATCATGGCAGCTCTGTGTTTACCTGCTTTAACTAATAGAGTTGCAGTGGTCTGCTACTTTCAAGTTAAATAAAATCGTAACCCCAAAATCTTCAATGATAAAACCTCGTTTAATTTGTTTTGCACAATGCTTTTGTGAGGTAACACTTTTCAGTAGACACTAGTAGTTTCCCAATAGCAGACAAAGTTTAAAGCTAATTTACTACAGTGACAACTTCAGTGAGGTCATCACCCGAGGTCACCGCCCCATGTAATTTAACATCTGCAAGTTTCAGCATTCCAAAACTTTAACTACATATCCGTAGCCCGTTAATGCCACAAAACAAAATACAGGAAGGAAGCAAATTAAGAGAAGGGCACGCCAACGTTGGTTATTTGTGCCCACTTTAACAAATCTGGCCTTATTTTGGCCCAAGCATACAACAGGTGAAGAACTACAGACAAATTCCCAGCTGAAACACGTAGTGAGGGGGAGTGAAAGGGCACAAAACAGATGCACCTGAAGTGCTACAGAAAATAAAGAGAAGTGACCCTAAAACAGATCCCTGCAGAACTCCGTAGGGAACTTGAACTTTATTTGAGGTTTGGTGTGGAGGTATTTTTAGAAATGCAAATTCTGATACGAGAAATCAGAAATGTTTCATAAAACCTGTTATATCCACCTCAAACAAATTACAAATAAAATCGTCATGGATGCAAACATACTGTCTGCAGGTGGCATGCAATTTCAAGTCCGTGTGGTTTGAAAAGACATGACGGTTCCATGTAAAAGGAATAGACACCAGGAATAATTAAATTAAACAAGATTTTGCCAGAGTAGTATAATTATGAGCGTTAAAAATCTGCCAACCGCTTAACGAAAAGGAAAGTCGGAAACAAGCCAACAGCGAAAAACATACACTAGAAATAACGTAGTTCAGTAAGCCACCTTTATGCACTTACGTTTCGTCGGAGTGGCATGACCCGGATTCGAACCGGCTACCCGGTTCGCCCCCAGATCACTTGCATAGCGCCTTAGTCGCTATGGCCACATCCTCAACTGGTATAAAGGTAACTCACTGGACCCGTTATTAAGGTCACAACCGTGACCAGGGCTCCATTCACTGGAAATAATACTAAGGAAAATCGGAAACAAGCCAACAGCGAAAAACATACACTGGAAGGCGCTATGCAAGTCATCTGGGGGCGAACTGGATAGCCGGTTCGAATCCGGATCATGCCACTCCGACGAAACGTAAGTGCGTAAAGGTGGCTTACTGAACTACTTTATTTCTAGTGTATGTTTTTCGCTGTTGGCTTGTTTCCGATTTTCCTTAGTAATATTTCCAGCGATTTGTATCTATTTATTTCTCCTTTATTGAGCCGTTTGGGTGTATGATTTGTCTTCCCTCTCCATTGTCTTGGGCCGAGTGACTTTCGGTCGAATGGAGCCCTGGTCACGGTTGTGACCTTAATAACGGGTCCAGTGAGTTATCTTTACGCCAGTTGAGGATGTGGCCATAGCGACTAAGGCGCTATGCAAGTGATCTGGGGGCTAACTGGGTAGCCGGTTCGAATCCTGGTCATGCCTCTCCGTCGAAACGTAAGTGCATAAAGGTGGCTTACTGAACTACGTTATTTCTAGTGTATATTTTTCGCTGTTGGCTTGTTTCCGATTTTCCTTAGTATTATTTCCAGCGATTTGTATCTATTTATAAAACCGCTTAACGAAGCAGTTAGCATTAAAAACTAGCATTGTTTGTATACAAGAAACACTAATCTGAAAAAGAAAGATGGGCAACTGGCTAAATGGTTCGTTTTTTTTTTATATCAGCGTATCTTGTATTCTCACAAGGCAAGTCTTTAATAAAGACGGTTTGCTTTCTTATGCTTTATGTTGCGATTTGCTTCTTTATGGTCAACTGATATAAATGAGATTGTCTGCTATATGTACCATACAGGTTTATCTTTAGCTGTTACATCTTAAGCTACTCTAACGTAAGAGAAAGCCCATTTTGACGTAGTCTAAACAAACTTGGCACAGCACAAACCCCTTACTTCTCTGTTGTGTGATAAGGGTTAGAAGACGAAAAAATACTTGTTGCTACGATAATTTGTCTGTAGCTGTTCGAAAACACGTGTGACATTTTTGAACGTGTATGCCACAACACAGACTACAGCAACATCATCGCGTGAAGTCACTATAAGCCATGCAAATCACTCATACACTCATATGAGTTTGGCACTAATGACCTTGCTGTCGACGCACCATTAAACCTCAATCTCCCCATCAACAAAATTTCATGCTCGCAGTCATTTAGCATTCATTTTGATGTCTTCCAAGCTTTAGCAATGTTAAAACAACATGAAAACTGTGTAAAAATTGTATCAAAGGATTAATATTTTTAGCATGAATTTAATTAATATCTGTGGTTCAACTGTGATATAATGCCATCAAATCTGCATTTACTGTGCCAATGTTGACGGTATATTTCAAAACTACCCATTGGGTACGGTTCCTTAAAGATTGCAAAACAGTCACTAAGCTCTAGTAGAATTAACGAATTAACATTTATTTCTGTAAAGAACACCTTTAGAACATGCTTGCAGTTCAACGAAAGGAGAGTGTTGATGTTCTAAATCCACCTAAGGTGTCTTTCTAGGTCAAAAGGCACTGATACTTACGACTGTATAAGGCACATCCATCGATGCTAGACTTCTGGTCACTTGTTATGTTCTCAGCATGAAGATGAGATACCTTGCAGCTACCAACACTCTGGCAGTAAGCAAAAGACTCGCATGCCAACGATGTAGTGTCAAAACATTCCCTACCACAATCCCTTAAAGAAACGTCGGATAGCGAATAGTCATAACTATTTCCTTTCAAGTCGTAAGCTCCAGTCTTTTTGAAAGCCGTTTCAATTAAATCTGAAAAAGCAACCAATTAAGTAAGTAAGTAAGTAAGTAAAGGGTTTATTACACACAAGAAAATGAAACAACTACAAAGAATATAAAGACAAATAGTCTTATCAATCCCAGGAACAGGTAAAAAATAGGTACATAAAAAATTAAGTTGTCAGAAATAAAAGGTAAAAAATATCTAAAAATTATAGTAGTAATAATAAACACTTGAAGGTTGGTTTCAGCACATATGGGGGAGGGGGAGGGGTTGAAATCAAGTTAAATTACTTAACAGTAGCTCTTCCAAAAGTGTTTTCTTTAAATTAGATTTGAACGAATGCAGGGATGACAATTGCTTTAGGTGCTCAGGCAACATATCCCATTGGCGCATGGCCCTGTTGCTATAGTTACACTGCGATAGTTTGGTTCTGTGGTATGCTACATGAAGCATTCCGGCTGTCCGGGTCTGGTGATTACGGAGATTATAATTGTATAAGATTTTTCAAGGTTTTGTATGTGAAAATAATTTTATTATATGCCATAAGTTTGCAAACTGGCAGAATCTTCTGTGCAATGAAGAGTGAAGTTGTATGGTTAAAGCGTCTGGCAAAGGTCAATATTCTAACTGCAGCTTTCTGAATCAAATGACGCCTATGACGGTTACTCTGAGAAGTGTTGCTGTAGCCGATGCTACAATAATTAAAATAAGGCAAGGTAAATGAAGTGTACAACATCAAGAGTGTTCGAGAGTTTAGGTATTGTTTCAAATGAGCATGCTGCAATATGAAGATAACTCAGAAAAGCAGAGGACCGAATAGTATTGCTGAGCTTGGGATTCACCGGCAGACTTAATTCACTTCCATAATGACACAACAGTATTAATATATAAATTAGAACCTGATATATAGATAACCGAAGAACGACTGTACCACTTTCTTAGAACATTGCCAGAAGTTGGGTTACTTTGCCAGCTTTCAAATCTCTGAACAGTGCACTTTGACAGGGTCACCGGCTCCTTCGGATTAAGTTTATCGGGTTTAAGGACCTGACATGGAATATTGGGTCAGACCCGGCTACCTGTTACTTTAACTGATCTGGTAACCAAGTGACATTACGCAGTTGTAATTACAAGTTACGCAAAGGGGTACACACTGTTTTAAGAAGGCAGTTTTTGTTTCGTTGCCAGTAAATTTTGCAACAACTCAAAAAAGATAATTGTTGGGTTTGCTACGGTACACATGCCCCCGGTAGCCCTCCGAACAATATTGAGACGGAATGGAGACTTTGATTGCATTTGAATTCGAGTTTACTAGCTGAGGTGCAAAAGCCATGAATTGCGTGAGGCGAAGCCATGTTACAACTGAGATCGTGTCTCTGGCCGGAAGTGGTCTCGGCAGGGCACGGGGACCATAGTGAACCCAACATCTGCTCTTAGAACTATAATTTAGTTGTTACTGACAGCCTAAGTCTGGACTTTTTTTATTTCGAAGAAAACGGGAATAATTGTGTTTTAACGGGCCACACTGGGTCAATGGGACATTTGGGTAACCATTCCATGCCAGGTCATTGGGTCTGGGTCAGTTTCTGGGCCGTCATGCCAGTCTGGGTCACATAGTCCCGAGTCAACCAATTTCTGGGTCACCGTATCAGTTTGGATACTGGATACTATGTCAACCAATTTCCGAGTTTCTATTGTTCACAAAAAGGCTCCAATTCTTTCTGCTGAACATGAATTGGCAGCTTCCATGATTACCATGTTGAGTAACAAAACACCCTTCAGGTATCTATGAGTGATAACTACGAAAACGTCATCAACACATACTTAATATTTAGAAATATTTTGTGTTAGTACGATCATAGCGTGATGTGGTATGTCTAAAGTTACGGTAACTAGTAGGTGGAAGGTCTTGGGTTCAAGTCCCAGTTTGGTCAGTTGTCTTTAGCTTTTTACTCATATTAGTAATTCTTTTATTTTCACAAGGCAATGTTTAAGGCTTTGTTAACCATGCCCATTGTGGTTTGAATATTATTTGTTGTTTAGTGCTGAACATATTTAAGGAGAGTGTACACTTCTTACGTTAACGAATATCGTAAAGACATTGTATTGTAAGTTGCGAGTGGCTGAATCCAAGCTAGAATTGCATCCTGTTCTTGGCGGTGCAGCTGTATTAGAACGAGCACCCAGGGATTGCCAGTTCTAAAAGCTATGAACTCGGAAAGCCCAAAAGCAAAAAGACTTGAAGAATGACATGAGCAAGTTATATATGGAAAAACGCGGAACACAAGCACTGAAAAAAGTTTTGCGAAAAATGTCTAAGGTAAAAGTGCTAACTGAAAAGAAAAGGCACGGAAAATAGGGCCACTTGAAAAAAGTCACAGAAAGAAAACTGTTAATTGGATTTGTTGTTTCGTCATGTTAATGTTGTCATAAAAGGTTAATTTAGGTTTGGTGGGGTTATTTGCCTTGGTACAATATCTCAAGGTAGGGTGATATAAGTTTGCAAGTGAACGACTTCGTAACAGTTTTTCTCTGGGCCTTTTTTTTCTTAAGTTTTTTTCTTGTAGTTTTTTTAACCATAGCTTTCTTTCCTGTTTTATTTCTTTGTTATTTTTTTTTGGGACGCTTTTTTATCGAACCCAACCTTCTCAGATGTCATTCCAGAAGCAGTTGCTACTTTGCGGTAAATCTTGGAAGCCACTCGCCGTATCAGTTTCTATTTGCCATGCATGCAAAGTATGTCACACAAGATAGGTTATTTTTTTCCAAATTTATGAAGTTATTGAATTGTTAAATTTTCTTTAATCTCAGTGTTATTGCTTAAATACTCATTTTGTAGCGCTTACAAATTTGAGCAGAATGCCAAAATCGTTCGTCTCTAACGTAAACAGTTCTACAGACCGTGGGTATTAGTGTCTATTGCTGGTGGAAATTTACAGATGTAGGGCTAAAATTCATGTCGTCAACTGATGAGTCTAATTCAACAAATGGCGAGTGATGACCTCCATTGGAGGGGTTACCCGCAGCTACATTTTCATTTAACTTCTTCCAGCTTGTTTCTTTCTGTGGCTATTTTTCCGAAATTCAGGCGTGAACACACTTGTTCAGAACGAAACTGTATCATCTCTTTGACACGCTAGCAAGCACTGACATTGCAACAGACAACCGACTGACTCGCAGCGTACTCAGTGCTTGATACCAGGCATGGCCATTAGGGTTGAAACGGGGGAACGGTACACGGCAACATGACGAGTGTGCACCACCTTCGAAAAAAATAATTTTAAATGCACGAATAAACTACCAGTCAATGCCACCTTATATCTGAAATTCCTACACGCTGTAACAAAATAAATTATAAAGCCTACAACTAAAACTACGTTGTCGTATTATTACCAGTTTCCCAATTCAGATCTGTAGGAATTATGTCGTCTCGGATGCCTGTACCCATGTAGGGGATCAAGATCGGGGAATTACTGTTTGGCTGGAAAAAAGAACATTCCAATATTAGTTGTAGGCAAGGCCAAACGTAAACGAATCCTGATTAAGGAGGTTATGTATGAAAATAGAACTTTCTTGGGTATGGTGGCTAAGCAATGGCAGACGTTAACCTAGCTTCATGATAGAAGCTGATTAGATCAGTGAATGGAAAATCGACCCTGCCAAAATTCATCCAGATGGCAACACACCTGAATACTGCACAATTTTCACCTAGAAAATTTGCCTAATATGTAAACTTTCATTTGTATCATGCATTCTTCCGAAAGGAACGTCACTCAAAAGAGGCATGAACGAGCTTTTATATTAACCATGTGTTCTTTCCAAACAAGCTTCATTCACAAAGAGGCATGGAAAATGAAGCTCTTTTGGACAGAACACACGGTTAAAAAAACGTTCTTTCGTACCTTTTTTGGGTGGAGTAATTTATTAATGCTTGTATTACCATGGATTTTGGCAGAGGTAGATTTCTTTAGAATCACCTGTGTACAGCTCGATAGCAAGATACCATCTGGTACCCTCTTGAGTGGCAGCCTACGTTCCTAAGAAACCTTCTTGCTTGAACTTTGCTTGCTGTGGTTCCAAGGTCCCTCACAAACCTAGCTTTTCCCTTTTCGACAAATTTGTGTGCGACTGAATGTGAAACACACGTTTTGCACTGGTCCGAAAGGTTTTAATAATTGGTAATTCCAGCAGTTTAAAACCTGTATATAACAACAAGGGTTTTAAGGTTTAGGAGAGTTTGAGACTGGAGCTACTGCCTATACTGTACAGTATAAATACCTAGGCCAGACAGCTATTTATAACAAGTCAATAGGTATTTATGCCTATTTAAAAGCCAGACATTTTAGTTATCCCTGTACAGTCTAAATACCTAAGGAAGAAAATGGCTAGAGCAACCGACTGCAACTAGAGGTCAACAAGGCTTCCACTTGTGATTTTACAATCACCCCCATGCACCCTAGGTGAAAATAATTAATTTGCACTCTTGGCCTAGTTTGGACTTCCAATAAGTATCTAACATTGCTTGGTAATGTTTGCTGATAGAAGTTACAGGTCTAAATACTCAAATGGACAATTACTGGCCTAATTGTATGTGGTACCACCACAAGGGCAAAATCTATATGGCTATACTCCCTAACACGGGGCAAAAGAATAGTCCAGATGTTAAGTTTTATCCCTATGCAATTGTTAGTTAACGATCAAGAACCATGCCGAGTGTTATTGTCAAACTTTACTGCTAGAAACTCGTTACTTCAATCCTGACTTTATTCATGGTTTTATTAAGTTTTATTAAATTTTATTCATAGTTTTATTCATGGTTTTCGCAAATTGGACGATGGTTTCGTTGCCTTTCTAAAGTTGAAGGAAATCGGCATGATTTCAAGATGACGGCCATTATTCATCTTGATGGTTTTCGTCGTCGTTTCCATCTTCGGCATGACATTGTGCGGCAATTGGGCGATAAGTCTGTCCTCCTGTCCGGTGTTTTTCAATTTTTGCAGGAGGTACAGATATATGACAAGATATAGGTTAGGGGTTTGAATAATATCTCTGTAATGTGTGGTGCAGTGGCAACCCGGACCACTGCACTGTGACTGAGGTTGGCGCTAATGACCAAGCTGTCGATGCGCCATTAAGCCTCATCCCCCCCCCCATTATTCATTACTAGTGATGATGACACATTCATTGTTTTAATAGTATCAACTATATTGTCTACGTCTTAAATTTAAAGGGAATCAGACGATAAGAAACATAACTTCAATTTGGCTGACTGATTTCAAGGTTATTATTAATAAATAGTGTCTACATTCTTAATTTGAAAAAAAATTGGACGCTAATAAGCATATTTTCAAAATGGCCACCTTATTTAGAAATGGCAACCATTAGCACTTACTAGTGAAATCGCATATTCACTGTGTCAATTGGTATCAACTATTTCATCTCTGTTCTAAATTTTGGGGAAATCAGATGATAATAAGCCTAATTTCAAAATGGCCACCCAATTTCAAGATGGCGGCCATTAGAGATTACTACTGACGATGGTGCATTCACTGTTTCACTTGGTATTACCAATTTAGTCTCCATTCCAAATTTGAAAGAAATCGGACGATGAAAAGCACAATGTCAAAATTGCCACCTGATTTCAGTATTAAAGGCGCCGGTTCACCATTTAGATAGCGTTACCCGTACACTAAACACAGCATCCACGTTCCAGATTCTCCGTCATCCCATAGGCTGATGCGGGTCACGTGATCTCGTTTTGTCAGGAAAATTTGCAGTGCTGCTGCGAAGCGTTGTTCCTTTTTTTAATTTACCGCTATTTTCTTTATATTGCTCGAAGATTCTACAGTGCTGCATCTAGGAGTTGAAAAGGTGAAAAGGCGCCTTTAATAATAACAGGTTCAGTCACCAAGTTGAAGGTGATTTGGAAAAAGACATGGCAAAAGATGTTACTAAGCCAGTTCACAAATTTAAAAAAAAATTATGATTAAAACAATAAAAGGGCTGATGGGAGCTAAAGGGCACAGTGTTTAGGCCTCTTAAGGAACGAAGTCAAGCCAAATTACGCTTGAAGACTGCAACAAAGGGCGAAGAGACAATTTGCTCAGTCAGGCGATTCCTAACTGCGACAACCCTGATAGGGAAAAAAATTTCTGGCAATCCAGCGTAGTTCGAGGGACAACAAATTTAAAGCTATGTCCCCGGGTCCAGGTTGCGGTACTTAAGTCAAAAACATGTTTTGATCTCAGCTATGTTTAAGCTCGGAAAGAGCTGAGAGCACAATTGATGGGGCGAAATGTAAAGTTCTCTGACAAGCTCACAATCCATATTGTTGAAGGAATGATGCTATTATCAACAATGCTAATGGCTGCTAAAGAAGTATGAAATAAATTTGCTTTGGCCACAGAATCTGTAATATAATCGTTGACAATTCTTAGATGGTGGCCATTAGACATTACTATTGACGATAGAACATTCATTGTTTCAACTGGTATCAACTATATCATCTATGTTTTAAACTTAAGGGAAATCTTATGATAATAAGCTTAATTTCAAAATGGCTGCCTAATTTCAAGATGCCGGCCGTTAGAGATTGCCATTGATGATGGCACATCATTGTTTCAATTGGTATCAGTGTCACAATAGTATCACCGTTCTTAATTTGAAAGAAATCGGACGCTAATAAACATAATTTCAAAATGACCACAGTATTTAAAAATGGCGGTCATTAGCATTTACTAGTGACGATCGCACAATCACTGTTTCACTTGGTTTCAAACTATTTCGTCACGTTCTAAAGATGACAATAATTTCGAAATGGTGGCCTGAATTCAAAATGACGGTGGTTAGGTCTACAGAGCTACAGCGGCCATGGTACATTCATTATTTCATTTGATATCAACTACTAGTTGGCTCGTCTTTGGCAAGATACGAATAAAATCGTTTTTTTTTGCAGTGGCAGACGGAGGTTAGTAATGGTACATTCATCCGGAGATTGTTGGATTCATATCTGCTCTTAACAGTGGGAGCAATTATACTCGCTCTGGTGTAGAATTCAAATCTACTCTGAATATGAGGCACCATTCCTAATAGGAACATTAGGAACTGCTCCTGCACAGAATGCTACCTTTAGTACCAATATGCATTAATATTTAACAAGTAGAATTTGTGAGCGTACCTAACAGTATTCAGGACTCTTTAACAGGATCGTTATCTACGTCAACATAATTGTACATTGGAAGAATTTGTTTAAGGTAAGAAGAATTTGTTTTAATAATCAGCAAAATAGCAATGTTCAGTTAGCACGTGATGGCTTTTTTCTAAAGAACTATTCAAATTAAATTAAAATAATCTCTAAAAGGCACATGACCACCAAGGAAGCTCTGATTTGATCCTATTCCCATGAGTTTTGGTGGTGTATTTTGGAGAGGAAAACCGAAAGGACAAACGAAAGGACAGACCTGTAGAGATGACCTAACCTGATCTAGGCTAGTTTCCAAATTTGGTTAAAAAATGTTCACTTTTGAGAGCGTTATGAACTCTCAAAGTTGCGAGTTTAACACATATACTCTAGCCTGACCCTTACTAATAACACTGTTCCTTCATTCAGGACAGCGTTTGTTAAATCAGACCATCAATAATACTGTTCGTAGAACTGATGTGACACTTATTGTTTAGGTTTGTATTTTATTTATAAAGATTGAGTTTATAAAAAAAAAGCATAAGAATGCTTGGCAAACTTTAGATTTTCGTGAAAACAGTAGGGGACGTATAAATTTGAAAAGTACCTTTAATCAGGCTGTAGTAGGATTTCAGAAAATGCCAAAAAAGCAGAACTAGTGGAACTGGATACAAATACAGTACAAAATAGGCTAATAAAGATACTCTCTTGCGTTCATAAGAATTTAATAAAAATACATGGCTAACTTTAGATTTTCGTAGAACCAGTAACGAACCTGTAGGCATGTATGTTGGACGTGTACAGTACAATCGTAGTTACTTCGAAACAAGAAAGGCATATTCTTTAAAACCAAACAAAGCTGTCGCTTTAACAAAAACTCAAGACTAAATGGCTAACTGACCACCGGCAAAAAAAAGGATGCAATTAAAAAAAAATCTATAAACGAAGTGATATATAAACAATACCCACCACGGTGAAAAGACCCACCAAGTTTAGCCAAGCAAAATACAGTTATCAGTATAAAAAATGGATACCACCAAGTTTCTACATGACATACCAAGCCTAACCCATTTTTATAACCAACGATGTTCATCTTGGAAAGTAACAAGCCTACTAACGAACAACCGCTACGCTAATTCTGCCGATTATGACTTCAGACGTTAAACAAAAAACTTGACCATTGGTACCGAAGCTATGGTCAGGTTTTTTTTAATTCACCCATTGAAATATATTTGGTGGGATTAGCCTCGCAGATGTTTGGTGGCTGGGGGATATCACAATTTTCTAAGGTAACACTTTTTAATCAGTATGTGGGTTAGGCTCGATATGCCATGCTTGAAACTTGATTATAGCTATTTTTACTCTGATTTTACTACTTTGACTGCTGAAACTCGGTGTGTTCTTTCACCCTTAAGGGTTTTGTTTCTGATAATAGTTACAAAACAAAATCCTACTTATACTTACAGTGTAGCTAACTTCAAATTTATTATCCAGGACAGCAGCTGCTATGAGGTCATAAGCATCACCATTGGGCAGAGCTGCTGTGGCATTTCCCGAATCAAAAGCATCTAAGGAAAAAAATAAACTAGGTCTTACTTTAGTTATACGAAACATCTCCAAAAAGATCCGGTTAAAATAGGTTAAATGTTTAATTTTTCGTGTAGGCCTGCTTATCTTTAAGGTCAGTCTTGGTCCTTTTTCAGTCGAACTAAACAAACACTTTTTCAGCTTAGCTTAAACCAAACATGACAAAAAGGAAACCAAACGAAAAGCAAGCTAGTAAGTTATCGAGATGACATAATTATTATTTCTAAAGGTTTATCTGGACATGGGAGTATCCTTGTTTACGTCTCGCTTTATAATCCATCATTAATTGCTCAAGGCTGTCGGAAAAAGACGCTTAGGGTTTCACTTCCAGGCTTCAGGCCAGTTGATTCGACATTACAAGACTCTTATTTTACCTACGCAGCGTTATTAGGCATTATTTTTGCAACCCTTACGAGAATTGGTGAGGGTCCAGGAGGCAAAACATGTGATTTCTACCACAGTCGACCTTACATTAGAGAAACCGTCTCATTCTTTGCTGTAGGATGGTGTTAACGCTGTTTCACCTGCAGTTGCCACGTGCCTGGAACATTCGCAGCAATGGTGATTATTTTTTTCGCCTGCAGTTGCCACGTGCCTTGAACAATCGCAGCACTGGTGATATTTTTCACCTGCAGTTGCCACGTGCCTGGAACAATCGCAGCAATGGTGACATTTTTCACATGTATTTATGACGTTAAAACCTATACAGTGTAGTTTTAACAAAACTGAAAACGGTTACAGACAGTTGTTCCATAATGGCTGCTAGAGGTAGCGACCCTAAACGATAAGTGGAATGTGTGGTTGTATTATCACAGACTCACCTTCATCGGGTACTATGGGCCAATCACCTTTGCGTGTTTTTTACATTCCGACAGCCTTAAAATATGTTGATTCAAAAGTCCACGGCAGCGTAACCATAGAATTCATGCATCCGTACCGTATCCGTTTACTATACGATAGCTTTTAGAGCCTACGTGAGCATTACTGGATGGATTCTGTTTAGAACGATGACTTATTCATAGCAAAGAATTGTTTGACGACGAATAACGTATATTTGTGATCTTACACTGTAATGAAAGTATCAATTCGACCGCTTTTCGCGTAAGATTTTTAATGGCCTATAACTCGGGATGTATCTGTAGAGATTGAGAAATCAAGACAATAATGCTACAATTGTTTAACTAGAATACAAACCAATATGCACATGGAAGGGTAACTAAAGTGTAAATAAAGTAGGCCTAAATAACGGGCAAATAAAAGTGTAAATAAGGTTAAACAGGGAAAATTTTCAAACAAGAGGTGAATCGTAGTAAACAAACAAGGGTAAACAAGGGTAACTAAGGGAAAACAAGGATAAGCAAGGGTATAATATAAAAATAAACAAATATGGGTAAATATGGGAAAATAGAGATAAACAAGGCTAAGTAAGTGTAAACAAATATGGGCAAATAACGGAAACAATGATAAACAAGGGTAAATAATGGAAAAAGAGTTTAACAAAACTCTATTTAATAGCGAATTGGGCTTTTTTTTTTACTGTGTATACCAGGAAAACCAAAAATTGCACTCAGTCAAATTTTTAAACGTTAACGTACAATGTAATCCTCTTTAGCCACTTAGCTTGCCAAAAAAAAAAGATTGAAATTCATAACACGACACTTCATAAAATCACCGAAATTCTTCCTCGATTTTCGTGACGTTTTGTTTGTGTCATTAAAATTTAGGTAAAAGATGCAGTGACGATGTAGCAAAGTTGGGTGATTGGGTGATCTGGTATACAAAATGAAGTCTGCTTTTATCGAAATTTACAAAAACTGCCGAAAATTTTAACATGGTAGCAGTATCAACAAAATGTTAATAAATTTCTGGAGAGAACAAACAGTTTTTAAGCAGAAAAAGTAAAACAAACTTCATCAGACGTGCAAATAAAAGTCATTCCTGCCGTTCAAATGCCACTATTATGCTGATCAGGCGTAGCTGAATGTGTTGGCTGATGGTGGAATGAATAGGCTGTGCCCACGCATATTCATCAACAGTAGCTGAATGAGTTGGATGACGAAGGAATGACTATGCCATTGCATATTTATCAGCAGAAGTTGAATGTAACACCTATGCCATTACATATTGATCTAGCTGAATGTGATGCCTGATGATGGAACCACTACGCCATTACATATTGCTCTGCAGTAGCTGAATGTGCTGCCCGATGATGGAACGACTATGCCATTACATACTGATCAGCAGTAC
>JAHWFP010173716.1:0-19292 GCA_023313725.1 Lithobius niger | reverse complement strand
CCCCCCCCCCCCCCCCACCTCTACTCGTAGCGCCGTCACTGCCCCTCAGGAGAGTCGAACATCCATGTTCGTGATTCCGACGTGTAAATGTGAACGCAGGGCCTTTAAAGGGATATACCTCCCAAGTGCCATTTGTCTCGATCCACCACATCAAGTACGGCCCCAGAGGTCTATTTACTTACCGTTAGTTTTTCCCTTGCTAAAAAATCGTTTTAAAATGTGGCGTTTAGGAGACTTTCTGTTGAATACTGTTAACTATATTTAAGAACGACCCGTAACTATATGATGCATTGCGCGCGTACAATAATCATGACGTTTCATCTCTGTGTGTATATCTACTAATTTTCTAATAATTACCATGAGACCTAAAACCTAATAGACTAATGCGGTAAAAATTAAAATTAATTATTCCAATAGATCGCCGAAGCAAAATTAAAAGACACTAGCCTAGAAAATTATAAATTATGATTTTAAAATACGAGAATCATTCCGGTTTGTGACGACACAATCGTTGACTTGATTCTGTCTCGTGTACTATTCCCAAAGCCAACCGAGACAGCAGCTATGCGAGGAACGCCGCTACCACCCCAGCCGAACTTGGCGCTGTAATTGCTCGGATGACGATCTGCGCGTAGCTGTAATTTGGCACGCGGAATGTTATAAGGCAGGCCGGGTGTCCCTTTAAACCAAAGGTGGATCATTGCCGCTCTGCCTGCTGACACGGCCTAGATACACAAATTTACTGTGTGTCCTCCTCACAAACCATTCGTAATGCAATGCCAAGTGCGTGCTCCAATTAAGGTAACGCTTTTCGATAAACAAAGTTAACGTTCACTTCCGTCAATCAACGCGCCGATGCCCTGCCGGCAACAGTGTGTGTTTACCACGTAATAATTGAATTTTCGCAGGAATTACACTCTCGGTATGACTAGATTACTGGCCAATTTCTCTAGGATTGAGTCCTATAGCCATGTGATCGTTTTCAACGTAAATTTGTTCAAACTACCTGAATACAGACACTTATTAGATGACCAGTTCTCTATGAAAGGCTACCACACAACTTAAAGCAACATCCAGCCTGCCTTATAATCTTCCACCTGCCTCACAACACCCACGCGACGATCACATCCGCGTATTTACCACAGCTAAGGTCAACTGAGACGGTAGCTTCGTTCCTCGCATCGAAAAAGGTACCTACTGTCTCAGTTGGCATTACGCCTAATAGTCCAGCCAGCATGAACTCATTGATTGTGTCGTCAAAAACCGGAATGATTCTTGTATTTTAAAATCACAATTTATAATTTTCTAGAATAGTGTCTTATAATTTTGCTTCGGCGATCTATTGGAATAATTAATTTTAATTTTTACTGCATTAGCCTTCTAGATTTTTGATCTCATAGTAATTGCTAGCAAACGATTAAAATTAATACTGCGCACACACAGATAAATCTTCCAAGATCATTGTAGGCGCGCGATGCATCATTTATGTTCGGGACGAACGTAAATAAAGTTAGTAATATTCAACAGAAAATCTCCTAGACGCCACATTTTAAAACGGATTTTTAGCAAGGGAAAGACTAACGGTAAGTAAATAGACCTTTGGGGCCGTACTTGATGTGGAGGATAGAGAAAAATGGCGCTGGGAGGTATATCCCTTTAAACAAAAACTTATCTCTTCAGTAAAGCATTTCAGTGTTTCGAACTACTGTTTCGACAAAAAACTCTTACGGTATTACAATTTTTTGTTTGGTAATGTTAGCTGGCAATCGGCCTAAGGACAGCATGTGATTGATCATACCCAGTAAACTATCCAGATCGACCTACAACAATATTAGGGGAGTAGACAAAATGGCCGCCACGATTAGCCCATTTCATTTCTGCGAGGTCTGTTCGTGAACTGGCCGAGCAATCGCATCGGTGAATTTTGTACGGTGTGTCCCGCCATCTATACTGCCGAATAGCGACAACTGACAAAAAAGCTTAGTAATTCACTAATATAATCCCAGTAATCACCCGGAAAATAGCTTACACGTTTAAATAAATAAATTTCCGTATAGCCGTTCGTTTGCCACAAAGCTATTAAATTTATCGACTGCACATAGCTTTTCAGTAAATAGCGACATGTTCGTTTACCGAGAAAGCGTTTCAAGGACGAGTAGCAGCATTCTTTTGTGCTGAAGGTGTCGCCCCCCGTTCGACAGAAAGTGGCAACAAGAGAAATTAATCGCATCAGCGTCGCTTTCGGCGGCCATATTGTCCCACCCAGTCGCGTATGCTATTTTTCATCCAAGATCCGGCCGGTATTGTAGTAGAGTCCTGGCTTGGTAAATGGTGTGTCCTGTTGCCGTATGTCTTCGTGTTGGGGCGTCGGATGAACGTCTAACTGGAAAATCGTCTAATGGGATAATTGCCTAATTTCTGCACAAATAAAAAAATCTGGAAAATTGTTTAAACGGAATATTGTCTAATGGAAAATCATGTAAACGGAATATCGTATAATGGATAATCGTATAATGGATTAACGTCTAACTGGATAAACGTCTAACTGCGGTTTCTGATGGGGCGAGGGATAATCGTCTAACTGGAAAATCGCATAATTGGAAGAACGTATACCGTATAACAGTCTAACGGAAAGTCGTCTAACAGGAAATTCGTATAATGGAAAATAGTCTAACTGGAAATTCGTATAATAGAATATCGTCTAACAGGAAATTCGTATGATGGAAAACCGTCTAATGTCCCTGCCTCGCTCGCGTTACCGCGCTCGCTGCGGCTATTGCTATACATATAACATCAGAAACCGCAGTTAGACGTTTATTCAGTTAGACGTTTATCCATTATACGATTATCCTTTATACGATATTCCGTTTAGACGATTTTCCAGATTTTTATTTATGCAGATATTAGACAATTATCCCATTGTACGATTTTCCAGTTAGACATTCGTCCGACGCCCCGTTTCGGGGCTTATATGTATAGCCGCAGCGAGCGCGGCAGCCCGAGCGAGGCAAGGATATTAGACTATTTTCCATTACATGAATTTCCTGTTCGACGATTTTCCATTATACGAATTTCCAGTTAAGGCAATTTTTCATTATACGAATTTCCTGTTAGACGACTTTCCGTTGTACTGAAATACGATATACGTTCTTCTAATTATGCGATTTTTTTTTGTTAGACGATTATCCCTCGCCCTGTCGTCCTTTACCCGAATTGCAGAAGACGCAGCTTAACGAGATGTTTCTCAGGTGGCTTTGTGATTTGTGATTCAGATTCTGAGCGTGACTGCTGTTTCTGTAACATGATGATTAACGGTATTAATAATGTAGATTCGCTTTTGAAATTCGACAAACTAAGTTTTAAAAAATGATATAACTTTTAAACTATAATCTTTTTACAACCCAAATCATTGTCGTACGCACAAAATTTAGTAGAGAAATACGCTGAAAATTAGATAAGCTCCCATCCAACGAGCAACGCGTCAGCATCGATTGTGACAGCATCACAAGCGAACATGGTGTGGTCATGTAGAGGTCGTATCGTTATTGTTACAAGAAAAAGTTTCGCTCCTGACACCGAGAATAACCGCAAGTTATCAAAACAGGACATATAAATTTAATTTTCGACGGAAATTTTCCCGTCTTGGTCACAATAAAAATTTTAAAAACACAAAATTTAAAAGCCCAAACATCAGTTCGTTGGTCAACAAGACAAGGGGGCCGCCATTTTGTTAACAGTGAACAAGTTGGCGGCCCCTTGTTGACCACTCAACGAACTGATGTTGGGGCTTTTAAGTTTTGTGTGTTTTTTTTTAACATTTTTATTGTGACCAATCGGGAGAATTTGTGTCGAAAATTAAATTAGTATGTCCCGTTTTAATGAACTTGTGGTTTTCCTCGCTGTCATGAGCGAACATTTTTCTTGTTAAAACCTCCACAACCACGTACTGACTGAAGGTTCTTTATTGTTACTTTGACGGACTACTGGAACTGATTACTGACAATACGTTGAAACGCTTTAAAATTTATATGACTCTTATAGAAAACGCGTAATTTTTTTTTTTTTTTTGCCGCCAGACGGCAAAAGAAACGATTATGTTCCCGGTTGTAGCGTTTGGCAAGGCAGCAGAAAAAGGCGGCAAAAGTTAAGCCTGATGTTGAATATTTCATTTCATCCTGGTTTCCGTCTTTGGAGTTTAAGGCGGGTTTACAACAAATAAAAGTCTGCAGCATCTAGCGCTTGCTGGCAGCGAGCAAAGGAATACACATCGAAATATCTTTTAACACAGCAAACAAGCCACGCGTTTTATTCATTATTAAGTAAAAAAAAAAAAAGTTGTAAGTTCTCGTGCACCAGGGAGCAAGCAGTAAAGATTAACGACATTACTGTCACTAGATGCAGGGTTCATAATCATATCTGAAAATGAATATCCCTGACTATCCCCGATTTTCTTTTGACTTATTTCTTCAAATACCCCTGACCAAAATACTTCTACTTTAAAAAAAAATTGTAAATTACACAGAGTCAACTGCTCACTCTGCAAGCCTGGCATCATAACTTCATCTGGATGGCAACTGCACATTTTCCTCTATTTTTTTAAATTAAAAAAAAGGGGCAAGAAAGTAGTACCAAAGCAACTGGAATTTACGAGACCACACAGTTTATTCTAAAAACCAAATTCTAAAAATGAAAAAAAAAATGTTCTAAAAATAACAGTTCGTTTTTAGAATGTAGTGGTTTTTTTTAGAACCTTTTTTTTATTTTTAGAATTTCGTTTTTATAATGAACCGTGTGGTCTCGCAAATTTCACTTGCTTTGCTACTACCTTCTTGCCCCATTTTTTAAATTAAAAAAAAATCCCTGACTATCACTGACTTTTTGCCAATTTTCCATTTTTTCCCTGACCGTATTTCATATCCCTGATTTTCCCTGACTTTTCAGGTTGGTATGAACCCTGTAGATGACGCCACGGTAGATTATTGTTTTGAGTTAAAGGCGGATTGCCACCAAAATGAAAGTGTGCAGCATCTAACGCATGCTCACAGTTAAACTGACAAACATACAGGCTGGTCCACAAAAAACTGACAACCCAAAACTTTCTGAGGCCAACTTTTCTAGTTAGCACCCCTCACAACCAGGAGAGGACATAACTCAAATCTAATGAAACAGGAAGATTTCTGTCCTCTCCTGGTTCTGAGGGGTGCTAACTAGAAAAGTTGGACTTAAAAAATTTTGGGTCGTCAGTTTTTTTGTGGACCACCCTGTATAACAGAACTCGTGTTCACAACCTCAGATTGGTTCTCCCAATGTCCAGATTTGACTGTAGGAAGTATTCTTTATGGGGCGTCGGACGAAAGTCTAACTGGAAAATCGTCTAATAGGATAATCATTATAATAATCTCGGAGGCCGGCTAAAAGGAAGGCTAAAAAGAAAAACCACTTCTCCCCTCCTCGCGCCCGCATTGAAAATGCACTCTCCCACTCTACCTGCATGGAAACAGGAGGCAGGCATGAGTGGTCGATCAACTCAATAAAGGTTCAATCTGACAAGTCGTCGGGCCGAACAATCACTTCTCCCCTCCACGTGCCCACATTGCAAATGCGCTCTCCCATTCTACCTCAATGGCGGATCCAAGGGAGGGGCCAACAAGGCAAATAAATTCGAAAAAATGGCCAGAATTATTGAGAACACGCTGTTAAATTAGCCAAAAAATACAAGAAAACGTAGAAAAATCACCTTGTGGCCCCCTCCAAAACTTCACTTTGGATCCGCCCTTGTTCTACCTGTATGCAAACAGGAGGCAGGCATGAGTGGTCGATCAATCTGACAAGTCGTCGGGAAGAGTGCCGGAAAATTGTCCCAGAAAAATGTCCCGGGAAATGTGTCCGTAAACTTAATTCATGACCGGCCCCGTGCATAGCACGGGCTTCCTCTAGTTGTCTAATATCTGCCTAAATAAAAAAAATCTGGAAAATCGTCGAAGTGGAATATCGTATAATGGATAACCGAATAATGAATAAACGTCTGACTGGACAATAATATAACTGATACACCTCTAACTGGACAATATTATAGCTGCGGTTTGTACAGTACATGTATAGCCGCAGTGAGAGAGACAGGGACGTTAGACGATTTTCCATTATACGAATTACGTGTTAACGATTTTCCGTTATACTGTTTTTCCAATTATGCGATTTTCCAGTTAGACGATTACCCATCGCCCATTATTTCTCCCATCGAGTTGTTCCAGCTTGAAATTACGTAAGTGAGGAAATTGTGTCTTCTTATTCGGTTTCTTCTTTTAAAAACTCATTAGACCAAATGGACCAACGTCCACACACACTTGAAGCCACCAGTGCACTGCTACTTTTAATCAAATTTACCAATAAAACCCTTCACATTTTGACATACATGGATCTTCTAGTCATTGTGTGCGCGCCGTATCTTGAGTCCTGGAAGTATTTTATGAGCGGCTGCATCATCCTGGAGGGGGTGGCTTTAATCGACGGCCGCCATTGTTTTTGTAACCATCTTGGATATCAACAAGGCTCTCTGCTGCCAAAACGTACAATCGATTATCTGTGTTCGTTCTGCGGCGTACTCAAGATAGGCCGCGCACACTTTAGTCACTTTAGTAAACTGCAGGCATTTTGTCATTGTAAAATTTTACATTAACATTTATAGGTGAGTTTTAACCTGTAAAATTGGGTGAGTCATATAAGTGATTGGCAAATAACCCATTCTCACCTCTTGAGGACAAGGAAAATTATTTATTATACTATAAGTAAAGGAATACAGGGTGGTCCACAAAATACTGACGACCCAAAATTTTTTAAGCCCAACTTTTCTAGTTAGCATCCCTCAGAACCAGGAGAGGAGAGACATCAAATCTAATAAAACGGGAAAATTTCTGTCCTCTCCTGGTTCTGAGGGGTGTTAAATAGAAAAGTTGGACATAGAAAATGTTGGGTCGTCAGTTTTTTGTGGACCACCCTGTATTTCAATTTCAATTTTATTCTGTAGAGCCTCGGCCCAAGACCACACGCCCTGATACAGTATAGTATAATTTGTGTACAACAACTTTAATTCTAACTAAGTAAGAGCAAGAAATCCACGTGCCTTCTTAATTATTTAGGAAAAAATTTAATATACGTCATCGTGAACCTGGAAGCTAGCTGTAAAGGTTAATGATATTACTGTTACTAGATGGCTCCACGATAGATTCTTCATATTCAACTGTGGCACCATCTGGTGTACAAAGCTCTGTGTCTCTATTTGATTCCTGCCGACCTTGGTTGAAAGTTCGGTATCTAACTGATCATGGGCTTCTTAATCAAGACCAGTTTGGCTTTCTTCCTGGCCGCTCAACGACGGTGCAACTTCTGGTGGCACTTGACCACTGGACTGATGCGCTTGACCTCGGTATACCAACAGATGTTGTTTGTTTTGACTTCCAGAAAGCGTTCGAGTCTGTTGTACACAGCAAATTAATACACAAACTTAAGATGCTACATATCGGAGGTAATCTCATACAGTGGCTGGGTAGTTTTTTGGTTGGTCGATCCCAGTGTGTGCAAGTGGATACTGCCATTTCCACCTCATGCAACCTTATCAGTGGCGTTCCACCGGGATCGGTGCTGGGACCGCTCCTGTTTGTACTTTATCTGAATGACCTTTTTGCGGGGCCACACTTTGGTCATATTTCACATTTTAAATTTGCAGATGACTTGAAAGCAAGCACCCTGATCACCTCTTTCTCTGATGGCTACCAGCTTTCAACTAGTGTCACAGTAGTCATTGGACTGGCAGCTACCATTATCTGCCACAAAATGCAGTATGTTCCACATTGGTATTACAAACCCCAGCCTTATTTACACTCTGTCTGACACATCCCTCGACGGAGTATATTCCATACGTGACCTGAGAGTGTGGTTCTCCAGCGACTTGAAGTCCACTACCCACTGTCGCCTGATTTCAGCCTCGGCCTACCGTAGGTTGGCAATCGTCCGACGTTGCTTTACATCTGCTAGTATTGTGATCAAAATTTGGGCCTACAAGGTGTTTGTGCGGCCAATCCTCGAGTACGCGAGTCCGGTTTGGTCACCCTACCTTTTGCAGGATATTGACCAACTTGAAGCCATCCAACGCTCTTTTACTCGTTGTCATACTGGGTACCGCAATCATTCTCCCAACACACGGTTATCTATGGCATGCCTTGATCCCCTTGAACTCCGGAGACTGAAGGCTGACCTTGTTTTGACCTTTAAAATTCTGCATGGGTTGCTCTCTATCGATGTTCCGTTCTTCACCCTGGCCTGTAACAGTAAAAGTCGCGGCCATTCCCTTAAATTGAGCATGCCCGTTGCAGCACCCGTCCTGTGGCGCTGCCATTATCAAGATCAGTGGTAGCTACAATACCGATCAAGTTTTGGACTTACTACAATCAACTGCAAGACCAACTCATTATTACCAACAATTCGGCCATGTTAAAACCATTTTGTGAACCAACTTCAATGTAACAACAGTCCCTTTGCACAATTTGTAACCCACACCATTGTATCAGGGCGTGGAGGTCTTGGTGACTTGATGGTCCGTGCGCCCATGCCTTAGTGCGGGCATTCCAATTTCGACTCCCCACAGATCAACATCACTTTTGGGACCTCAACTTAGAAATTGCCCCCGAAATTCGCCCGATTTGCCATGCCCGAAACCAACGGCTGTAGCCATCAAGTTTCAAGCCACCAAGCCCCGTGAATCAAGGCGAGCAATAACAACATCCTTACGAAACTGGACCACTGCGTTGGCTGGCTTAATTTAACATCATGTGTATGGACTACTTTAGGCTAAACCTCCGTTAGGCTGAAGCGAGGGTTGAGGGGCTGAATCCCACCAAGTCTCCCTTCACCGTTCCACGGACGGGCTGCAGAAAGTTTTTCTTTGCATCTCGGGTAATAGGACCTTGGAATTCTCTTCCAGAAGCTTTTGTCAATTCGCCCTCAGTTAGTGAATTTAAGCATCGGTTGGATGAACATCCACTTGATAAGTTTTTTAAAAGAAATTACCAAACTTAAACATTTCCCCTTTTCCCCTGTTTCTTTTCTGCAGGATCGGTGTCAGTGGCCTCAGCCCTTCCGTTCTCCTGACCATTATAGGTCAAATCCTTATTTATTTGTATTTTATTTATTAAGTTCCACGCTAATATTTTGACGTTGCTCCCATTAAGGGCTCGTTTACGCAACAACACATTTCTCGCTCGCTAGCTTTTACTTGATCAATACTAGATCTGATGGCTGCTTCTCACCTTTACCAGAGCCTGATGGCTTTCGAGTTGTCTGTACGTAGTAACCATGGCAACGACGCAGACGCAAATCTTCTCCTCGTGCCTCGTGACACGGCGAACGATGCTTGCAACATTTGAGCGTCGATTTACGACAACAAGAAAACAATTTTTACTGCAGTACAAGACGACGGATTGTTTTTTGTATGCCGGCATTCGATGGTTTGTCTTCGATTCGATAGCCACGAAATGGACGCCATGTTGGATTTTGGATTCTCGCTGCGAGAAGCTATTTATTCTACCGACGTTTGATCATTGCAGGAAGCTGTACTTTGAGAGAGAATAGCAAATTTTGGAAAGAGCGTGAAATGACAACAATCTTGTAGCAATGTTTAAAATTACTGTAGCACTTTGTTCGTTATCCGTGTTATTATTTATAATACGTACAATCTGTTATCTATTACCGCATTCATTTAGTAGCAACGGGAAACTAATCATAAATAAATAACGGTTGACTAGCAAATAGCATTCGGCGAGCGGGAATGACTTGTTGCGCAAACGCGCCCTAAAGGCGGGTTGTCACCAAATGAAAGTCTGCAGTATCTAGCGCTATCGAGTTCTATCTAGCACTTGCTCACTGCAAGCAACGGAATAAACAAAGAAATATCTTTTAACACAAAAAACAAGCCACATGCCTCCTTAATTACTGAGTGAACATGTGGTACTGCTGGGGTTTTTAGTACACGTGACAGCTCCCCAAGTGTCAACCCCACAGTTAAAGGACTTGCATGAAAACGTGTCGGGGTGCTTATCAAGGGGTTGCAGGAATTCCAAATTAACCTAAATTGGTGGTATATGGCTAGTTAGTAGTCGTGGTTCAGTTTTGGTTATGCTTTAATTGTAAAACATGAGCGATAGTATGCTCCGGCTCGCCTGACATTCTAGGGCGACACTAACCCTGGCTTAGGGCCTAAAATGGAATACGAATTGGCATGAGGCTTACTTGGGACGAGATGGATTAGTAAATTTCGGGTTAATTTAAGTTTTCACAGCAAGGGAGAAGTAGCTACGGGGTTGCAGTGTTGAACTAACAACAGGGTTGGTCCGGTTTGATGTTAAGTTTCGGGAAATGGGACAAAAAGGGAAAATTTCTAATGAAATGGCCAAAATTACCTTTCGATGCGGGGAGTTGGAGAGTTGGTGGCGGAACGAATTTAAGGTCAATACCTAATTAATGGGAGCACCCGGCAGAAGACCAAGCGAGCTCGAGCCGTTACAATTGACGTCAAACATTAAGTACAGACAATTTACAGCCAAGCATTGTTACAACAATTAATATTATAGCATCATTTCAACTAACAATGAGTATTAATTATTTTGAAGTAACAATGGGTCATTACAATTTGACGTCATGTGGATCTTGAGCTTGGCACATTTCACAAATGACGTCATCGGCGTAACCTTGCTGGGGTGGTACAATATTCAACGTTAAAATCCGAAATTAAACTCGCAACAGTACGTCCTCGTGCACCTGGAAGCAAGCTGTGAAGGTTAACGATATTACTGCCACTAGAGCGGATTACGGTAGAATATAAAGAAATTACCGTGGCGCCATCTAGTGGCAGTAATGTCGTTAATCTTTACAGCTTGCTCCCACGTGCACGAGGACGTACTAAATTTTTCGTCGATAATTAAGGAGACACGTGGCTTGCTTGTTGTGTTAAAAGATATTTCCTTGTACATTTCTTTATTGGCCGCAATTAAGTGCTAGACAGAACTCGATAGCGCTAAATGGCGGTAGGTGCTACGAAATTTCGTTTGGTGGCAACCCACCTTTAAAGCAACATCCAGCCTGCCTTATAACCTTCCGCCTGCCTCACAACACCCACGCGATGATCGCATCCGCGTATTTACCACAGCTAAGGTCACAGCATCGGCTTCAGTATGACCCCTTCTATTTCGCTCTGCAGTGCCCCTTGCAGCTAACCCATTAACACTACAGCATAGAGTTATATACAACAATACTATGTCATGTCACTGCTCCATAGACAGAACTAGATACCGGTAAATGGCTATAGATGCTGCAGCCAGTCATTTGGTGGCAATTCCCCTTTAAGCACACTAAGACCACCTGTGTACGGTGGTTAAGACAATTAAGACATCATGGCATTTAAGACTGGTCCAAAATAAATCGTTTGAAGTACTGATACGAGTAAAAAAAAAACGACAATAAACGACAATAAATTCTGCCCGCTAAATCACGATACGCCATGATAACACGATCGAAAAATGACTGGGAAAAACTGCAGCACGTTGCAAATGTCCGGTCACTTTTCGTAAAGAACAAAGAATTGGGTAAGATAACGATCGCGGGCACGTCTTAACTTCAACAGGTTACAGTATAATAAGTTAATGGCTTGGAGCCTCAAGTTCACTGGAGCGGAGTTAAAGTATAGGCCCGCATGTAACGCGTGTCGACTAATTGAAATTTCAGCGTTCAACCTTATGACATCTTAATTTAATGGAGTGGCTTTAATGAATGAACCGACAAACTCACTTCGGATGGGAGAACAATACGGTCCATAAATTTTCCGCTGGTCTGCTCCTTAACTTTTAGCTTCTTGTTTTATGAGATCTGAAGCAGTCCCGTGCCGGTGCAGCACAACCAACCACCCCCTCTCTTTTCCCCCCCCCCCCCCCCCCCACCGTCGTGTATCCGCCCACGTCTCCTACCTTGCGGCCGTCAAGGACTTTCTCACGCGCTTAATGAAAGGCGCAACACTCACCACCCTTATGCCAGAGGCCATCATAAATAAAGATAATAATAACAATAAGATTACAAATAATATGTATAATCTTACATTATACAGCAAAGTTTCGTAGCAAAAAAGACGAGGACGAGTACCACAAGTGTTGGAACTCCCGTTTCGCCAAATCCCGTTTCGCCAAGACAAATTTGACAAAATTTTACGTATGTACACGAAATTTAATAGGGCTTTAAAAGGCAAGCCTTTAACAGAGACAAGCAGTGGTAGAAGAAGACCAATTGATTTATTAGCGTTTTGAAAACTGGCAATACAAACGTAAAAACGTGTACTTTATATATTGTTTAAATTGCTCGGTGGTCACTACGTAAATGTCAAGGTTCTCTTTTAAGAAGAGTTATTTATGCAAGTGATGGTCACCCTTTAACAGCCGGGAATTCCTGTTTTGCAGAATCCCGTTTCGCAGAATCAAAATATTCTTCAAAAATTTAACATTGCAGAAGTTAAAGAGGTATGACTAATTGGAAGTAATTTGTGATTAGTTGCGGCTTCTGATGTTATGTGTTTAGCTGCAGCAAGCGTGGCAGCGCGAGCTAGTCACGTAATTTGAAACAAATAATTCTGCAAAACGGGTGTTTGTCTATAAATGTCTGACTATTATCACGTTTTAAATGTTCGTGTTTAAAAATGTTTAAAATGTTTCGTGTGTCTAACAGTTCGAGAACGGTAGGCTATTTGGCGAAACGGGATTTGGCGAAACGGGACGTAAAGGCGCGTTTACTCAGCGACTCGCCTTTGCATTCTCGCTGCTAGAACTCAATCGCGATGGCAAAGGTGACATTGCCATGGTAACAACGCTAAATGGATTAGCTAAATCCGACATCGTTTGAGTAAATACTTGCAGTCTTATAATCCGTGCCAATAATATAAAGAATTCCTCATGACGAAACAATTTTCCCAAACGCTTCTGAACTCACGTTATTTGCTGTTTTAGTTGCGAGGCGGCAGACGTAAAACCGCCGCCATGTTGGAATTTGAGGTGATTTCTAGCTTCTAGCTGCGAGAATGCAAAAGCGAGTGGCTGCGTAAACGTGCCCTAACCCTGCCAGTACCCCAGCAATGAAAAACGGCGAGCGTGTTAATTCCTTGGCCAACGATAAGTTGAAATTGGCACATTGTTGTCTCGAATAAAAATTTGCTATACGCGGTCATGCCAGCGGCAAGTCTCAAATGACGTCATACACGAAGACAGTTTTTTTTTACACCGTACGGATCGCTCAAGCCAAAGCGGTAAATCGGGAGTGGGGAGAGGGTGAGTGGGGTACAGTGGACGAGGAATGCCCGTGTGTTGAGCACTGCGTCGGTTAGCCCTCTCTAGGCATTCTAATGCTGTAATAATATGATTATGCATTAACTGAACCTAAACGATAAGTTTTTTTGGATTGTTTGGGATGGACACCGAATCAGTTTTTTGCAAAATCGTGCAAAAGTTGGAGGGACAGGAGAAGGGGGAGGGGCAGTATTTAATTCAAGTACAATACCCATCCGAATTCAACTACGTGTAGCAAAGCGGAGGAAAGGAAGCAGGGGACAGGTAGGAGGATAGGATTAAATAAATTAATCGGCCGTGTCAGTATGGCTCAGCGGTAGGACATCGACACTTGGTTTCAAAGGTCGTGGGTTCAATTCCCCGCTCAGGCAGTCTGACATTTAAGTCCAAAAGGTAACGTAAATAGGATTGCATCCGTATTTGTTCAATCCTATCCTCCTACCCGTCCCTCTCCTTCCCTTCCTCCCCTTTGCTACAGGTACTTGAATTTGGATGGGTACGGATAGGTTTACAACCGTATTTATTTAACCCTTCTCGAGCCTATTTTGCTTTCCGTCCCGTTTAGAAAGATAGGAACTTAGGAAGGGAGGAAAGGGGGAGAGGAGAAGTGAGGGAGAGGAAAAAGGATAGGAACCGGAAGATTGGAGACGGGGAGGAATAGTGCAGGGACAAGATGGGACGGGAGGGAGAGGAGTATTGCAGGAAGAAATATAACCTGTCGCAGTCAGCTTTCACGCAACACCGACCGAAGGTAAGGTGGCATGACGGTTAGCATGTGCCAGACAGAGGTCCCTGTTTCGAGTCAGGCTCAGCCACCCCTGGCATTTTCGGGAAGATAAGGGCCCTGTGATGTCTGACGCTCATGTCGATTGTAGCATGTAAAAGATCCTAGGGATTTCCGATGGGATTTACCTACCAAAATTGTCCCTCTCTCCTTCTGGTGCTATGGCTTATCGCTCTTGGTTTTTTAAAAAGGAGCCGATACCTTCCCCATGTATAAAACAGCGTGGGGTGATGTTATTAAAAATTCTCGCAGAGGTCCCGGGTTCGTTTGTGGGGTGTCAAGGCCACAATCGAACCAAACCCGAACGTTGGTTAAACAAAACAGCACTCTAGCTCCAATGACCTACGCATCTGGCAAAATGACAACACCTGACAAAATACCATTTTGGCTTAAAGTGCTTAATGAAGATTCACAAAATTTGTACGGGTTAACTGTCAAATTACAAACGTCGCTACAGATTAGAGCTTGGAGCATAGGTGTGGAAAGGGGGCGAGGTTCAAAGTTCGGCGTCACGTAACGGAATTTTAGGGTTGACTAGCATCACGTTACGGAACATGGCACTCAGCACTACGCTGTAGGAGACTTCTCGTGACGGAACATAGGGAGCTAACCAAACGTCACGTCAGGGAACAGGTTAACGGTTAAGAATTACGCTTGACGTAACGGGTTAAATCAGAGTAGTGGATTAGGTGAGCTTGAAACTTAGCAAAAATTGAATTGCGGAATCTTCGAGATGGACGATTCACGTACGTCTGCCTGTAAGGTCGAGTGTGCTCCGACCTTCTGCAGCTGCGATTGCAGTGCCACCTCGAAATTCGTCGGTGGCGTGTCACCTTAGATCACGTCACTCGTGTCACGCGAGTAACGAGAGTTAAACGGGAAACCGGGGAAAACCTTCGGAAATAGTTTCGATCTCCCATGACGCAAGGTTGTGCTGCCAGTCTCCTAACAGTATCGGAAGCACGGGCTGTGCAGTGTACGGCAGCTGTGGTAGGTGGTCCATCTCGAAGAGAATAGTTAGTCCAAGGTCGACCCCTCAATTTTGCCAAACTAGCCGCTACGGGCTTAACTAAATACAGATGCAAACCTATTTACGTTGCCTTTCAGACTTATTACGCCACGGGTTTAACTAAATACAGATGCAAATCTATTTACGTTGCCTTTTAGACTTATTACGCCACGGGCTTACTCACTGACGAACAAGTAAAATTAACAAACAAGCAAAGCTGCAACAATTTAAAACACAGATTAGGCTAACGAAAACGTTTATCTTCCATTTTCCTTCAACAACCACCTCACGGGAGTTGAACCAGCAACCTCAAGTAAACACTGAACCGATGCTTCAACACGGTAGTGTTGAAAAATGAACGACGGACAGTAATAAAGCTTCAACATTTCACGGAACCAGAAGTGAAGAAATGAAATTTCAAATTACCTTACGAATTGTCGAAGTTCACCAGAACACAAATCCAGCAGGCGTGGTCCCAACAGCATTACGTCTAGGAAGACGCAGTTCAATGCTTGGCCCAGCATCGGACGAGAGCACGTCAGCCCTGTATAAAATTCGAGAAACAACAGCAAACCACCCAACCGATCAGGGCAGGCTATATGGCCGGATGGGTGATTGGCATAATCACGTGATCAGGACTTAAGGAAAGTTAACAAACACATGAAAGATAATTATTAATTAATAATGACTAAGTTAATGGAACAGGTAAAAGCCAAAGCTATATTTTGTGTCACAACACAAAATCAAACGATGTTCAGGTAAGCAATATTATTTAGTGTTTTTATTTCAGGTAGTGACGTTTAAGATGAATGACATTGGATGACGCTTAGGGCTGGAACACACTAAGCAACCTGGCCACGCGGCCAGGTCGCTGCAGCCAATGAGAATGCTTACCGTTTATGTAAAACCACGCACTAACCATTTTCATTGGCGCATAGTGCGTTCGAGCCGTAAAAGAGCACGTAGGTAAGTAATGACGGGACGAACACGCACGTAACTTTAACATCGAAGCCCATTGAGATAACGCGCGAGCGTCACTTCATGGGTATGATGAATAGCAGTTGAGCGAACAGTCAAACGTATTTGCAATACGGCGCCGAAAGCAATCGCGAGGCGCGATTATGGCGGTATATTTGTGTTGTCACTGTTGTCTGCTGGAGATTGAAATGCAGTAGCGAAAACTTACCGCTGTAAAGTGTGCGCGGCCTATCTTGAGTTCACCATAGAACGAACACAGATAATCGATTGTGCGTTTTTGGTAGCAGGGTGTCTTGTTGATATCCAAGGTGGTTAAAAAAACAATGGCGGCCGTCGATTAAAGTAGCCCCCTCCAGGAAGACGTAGCCGCTCATAAAATACTTGCAGGACTACGCCGCGCACACAATAAAAATTGTGTTTACCTACTTAACATTCCATCTGAACGGGATTGAAAAAAAAAATCATAACATTACAAAACTAATTCTTTACCAATTCAAAACGCGAAAATCTTCTGCTTCTCTAAAACCCAACCGGAACTCCACCCCCCAAAGAACCCGACTGCAACTTCCTTTAACTCCTATCCGCTCCTCTTACACTTCATTGGGAACGAGTACGTTTTATCATAGTCCCCGGGACTACTATTCTCAATCCGCCCCTGCAACCCAACTTATAACTTATTATGCAGCACCGGAAGTAAGTGCCTGACAGAAGGAAGCTCCTCGTTTAATGTTAACCGGATGAGCTCAATTAGAGATCCGGCGTCTAAGTGACGACAGTCGCAGGGTTCTCACCAAACTGGAGAACCTGGCAAACTCAGGGAATTTAAACTACGTTTGAAACGCAGGCAAAAATTGTGGAATTCTCAGATTTTTCACACAAAAAAAACTGGAAAACTCGGAAAAGAAATCTAAGTGCATTAAACATATTCTGTCATGACATTGTGGTAAAATAAAATGTATCCTTGTATTTCTGTGTTGACACCTAAAAGTTCATTAAATTGGGCTAATCTTTTGCCCAAAAAAAACATGTAAAACTGGTAAAATGTGTGGGAAAATTTCCCTCCTGAAATTTTGGTAAATAACCAGGAAATTAACCTCAATTACTATGGAACACCTGGAAAACTCAGGGAAGATATTTCAGTATTTTGGGAACACTGAGTCGGTGTCTCAGCAGTGAAGGGCAAAACATTTCGGTCTCTTGATCCATTAAATACAAATACACAAATCGATGTAAATTATATAAAGGAAAATTATACAAACCAAAGAGCGAAAAATCAGCAAATTTACTAGAAATAACGGGTTCAGTGACTCATATTTGTGTGTTGGACGAGTGGGCGTAGCGATAAAGGCGGTATGTCAGTGATCCGGAGACGGACTGGGTTGCCAGTTCGATTCCGGGTCACGCCACACCGACGAAACATAAATTTGCATAAGGGTATGTTTGTGCAACGACTCGCATTTGCACTCTCGCAGGTAGTCGTTGCCGTGGTAACAACGCTACCTGCATTAGCCAAATCGGACATCATTTGAGTATATACCTGCAGTCTTATAATCCGTGACAATAAAATAAAGAATTCCTCCTGACAAAAGAATTCCTTCTGTTGCAGCTTTTTTTTGCAGCTCCGGGTGTAACACGCTATTTACGAATAACAGGGCGCACCTTGTGTGAACGCACACGGTGCACCTTGCAGTTACATAAGCTGCTTTGCATCCTGTCAACTTCCGTCTACACCGGAAGTTGGCCGAACGCCAACAGCCGTGAACGAGGCTACTCTATTGTTCAAACCAGTTAGAGCCGGCTCCAACCTGTTAGCGGTTACGCAACGTAATGCCTCAGGCGACTTCTATTGTTCTGGCCCGCGTATAAATACGAGGGCCTGGACCATGGGAAGGAACTTGGTGTGGGGCAGACGACTCGAAAGGTTCGTCTCCCTGGACTGGATTAGACTAAGCTGCAACTTGTGTTTAATGCCTAATATGTGTTCAGTGCATAGTCCCCTAGCTTTGCAGTAAGGAGTAAATTGGGTTTGAGGTTATTCTTGGATTCAATAGTCCACTCCCTGAGTACGTCACACGGGTCGCTTTTGAACTCACGTATTGACTGTTTTCATTGCGAACCGGTAGAGCGAAAACCGCCTCCATGTTGGAAATTCAGATGGTTTCTAGCGTCTAGCTGCGAGAAGGCGAAAGCGAGTCCAGACCATAAATGCGCCCTAAACGTGGCTTGTTGTACTGCTTTATATGTAGCGTATGATTTTTCTCTGTACGACTCGTTTTCCTCTTTCTATGCCTTTCGAACCATGCCACTTTTTTTTGGACCTAGTCGCTTCCTTCAACAAACTTTTTGCTCAAACCTGATCCGCGTTTTATATAATGTTTACGATCCGTTAAACTTGTCCGTTACACTGAAGTGAGCAGTCAAAAAGTGTTACGTACCGTACTTCGCAATTCATTTACGGTAAAGCTTTACAGACGGAAAATGGACACAGCAAAAGAAATAGCGATACGTCGTCGTTGATGCAACACAAATACCAAACATCTTATCTATTTTCAATTTTCTATATCTCGCGAGTTTTCTTCTTAACCCCCCCCCCCCCCCCCCCCCCCCTCCCCCCCCACCTAACCCCGATTTGTCTTTTCGTATGAAACCATCCCCTTAAAAGAACAGCAGAAAAATTTCGGGGAGCCGAACCAATTCGCTTATTCAGATCGGAATCAGGAACGTGACTGTCCAAACCGACCTCGAAGACAACGAAAAGAAGAGAGTAGGGGAAAAAAAAAACGAAAACCACCGCACACACAAAAATTGGAAGGAAAAAAGAGGAAAAAAGTGTCTTCTTCGGAACTACACTCCTTTGGCATCGAGGAGGACCAACTAAAAAAAAAGAATCAGAAGAAACGAAAAAGCAGACGACGGCGGCGGACAAAGACACTGGAGCCAAAACAAAGTGAGTCATGGATTTTTCAGCGATGTTTTTACTCGAATCTGAGCTAAAGCCAAGAAGAACAATGACGACCTCAACTTTCTTGTCAGCTGGGTCAGCTCTTATACGTACCATTATTGTCGCTTTCGGCTGGGTTTTACAAGATGGAGAACCCAAGAGGGAATTATTGCGGCGAGGTGCCCACAGAAATTGAAGCGATGGTCT
>JAHWFP010173713.1:3709-16960 GCA_023313725.1 Lithobius niger | reverse complement strand
TCAATTTTTATCCGTGTTCATTTTAACAAGTGAAAATTCAATCATAACCCCCTTTTTTACGGCACACTTGACGTTTTTGTTGGTAATCCGTGTACCTTTTTTACAGCAATGGCGTCGCGCTACAAAGCTTTATTCATGCAGTCGATTGTTTCTGGCCACTTTGAAACAATTCAACTCAGCTCTGAAAGCTTGCATCTGCGAAATAAATACGCCATTCTATCGTTTCTAGCTGCCAACGTAGCTTAGTTTGGTTTAAAAATATATGCGTTTAGCTGAAACACGGATTCTTTCGATCATTTATTAAGAGCCGTGGCCCGAAGCCTTACGCTCTGCAAAATTAATTACAAACTAAATACAAACTCTTTCTTACGATATTTTATTTGGAGCCATGGCCGTCAGCCGTACGCCCCATCTAACAACTTAACACTACACAATTTACACATCATCAGCCTTTCACCTAACACCTAACTCTTTACACAAAAACACGCGCCATACAACGTTGCTTCTTCAGACTGCACACACTACACCGCCTTCTCTTTCCCATTTAGGGAAAGTTCTGGCAGTCCCAGACTCTTTCAAAGGGTTTAAAGGGTTTAACGAGCGTTAACCACTCCTGGTCATCTGCCCGAAGCCCTAAGGCCCTATGTCTGCAACAGCCAGATTCCCAGGCGGTCACCCACCCAAGTAACAATCCAGCCCAATGCTGCTTAACTTCGGGGATCTGACGAGAACCGGTGTTTCCAGCACTGCAAGGCCGCAGACTCTTTCATTTCGCCCTTCAACAATCGACTTTTTAGCAAAGACATAACACGTGCACGAAGAATGGATATGGAGTTTGCAGAGTGCATTATTCCCTAATCACAATGGTTAAAACAATGTAAAACAATCAAAATGATCGTTCAGGTTCCTGTAACTCCGGAATGGCTCGACCAATTGAAAAAATGGTCTCTGTGAGGATGAAGCCCAGGAAAATTTCTGGCTTAGATCATGTTTCAGATTTTAGGTAGGTCAGTATTTTTTTCTGAAACCGTGTCGAACAAGAACAACAAGAACAACAACACCAACAAGAAGTGAACAGTTTTCAAATTTCCGTGTGGCTCCCTACTCTGGCTCCCTACTCTTGCACGGAATTGCATAAAAGTTGGTATAAAGTTGAGAAAAGTTGCTACCTACTACCAGGCCAAGTTTGGTCGAATATAGAAACGGAGAAATTAGTAGTTTTAGTTTTGCTGGAGAGAGGACTTGATCATATATGTATATACACGGCTATCGCCGTACCTCCTGATGTAGGTAAACACAAAGTGTGTTGCCTGGCAAAGGCCTGTTAAAGAGACTGTTTTATATCTGCATAAACAAATAGCGTTGGGGAAGTGTGGGGGATGGGGGCGGGGGCGGGGGGGGGGGGGGGGGTGGTCGCTGAATGAATGGAGTAGTGTGTTCGCAAAGTTTTTTGTTTTTTTTTTACAACCATGTCACGCCTCAAGATTCTTCCAGAAAAAATTAGAGGACTGAAATGCGGAAACTAGAAGGACGAATACTGTATTTTGATATGGCTAGCAAATAAATTTCCCTCTTCGGTCTCCTAAACTTAAAGGGGACTACATTCTCTAAACGAAATATGCATAAATTTTCTCGATACTCGACAGGAAATTTGGAAGTGTTTATTTCATAAGTCACTTGCAACTGAACCCAGTGTGAAATGTGGCGACTAAAACCTTTGCTGCAGTAAAAATGTTACGTCTCCCACGTTTAATTTCGCTTCACATGAATAAATCCTTCCGGTATGTCGTGCGATCCGTTGAGAATAGCGTTTGCAACATTTACACAGGTTAGCGTTAATTTCGCAAAATCGTCTCGCACGAAAAAAAAAACAAGAAATTGACTGTGTTGGGTAACATTTACATACGATTGAACTAATGTCGCAAAACTGAGTCATACAGGAAAGCCAACAGGTGCATGTACCTTTAAAGGTACTTGATGCATCCATGTAGGCTTTCCTGTATGACTCACTTCAGCGACATTAGTTCAAACGTATGTAAATGTTGCAAATACAGTCATTTTCTTGTTTTTTCTTTCGTGCGAGATGATTTTGCGACATTAACTCTAACCTGTGTAAATGTTGCAAACGCTATTCCCAACGGGCCGCACGACATACCGGAAGGATTTATGTGCCTTTAATGTCGCAAAATCGTCACGCACGAAAGAAAAAAACAAAAATAAAATAACTGTTGGCAACATTTACACACCGTTTGAACTAATGTCGCAAAACAGAGTCATACAGGAAAGCCAACATGGATGCATGTACCTTTAAATCACTGATCCGTGTTTTTAGCTCCCACGTATGTGACGTAGACAGTTTGGGTGATCGCCATGACGTCATAAATCACGTGATAGATTAGAACGTATCCAACAAAGATGCACTGGCTTCACCCCTGTTGGTCTTTGCTCGACAAGCAGAGACGTAACGAACGTTAGTTGCGTTAAGTATTCATTGGATCGGAGCGAGCGAAGCGAGTTGAAATGATCGGGGGGGGGGGGGGGATATCCAGGATTCAGTACAAAAATAAAAAAGGGAGGGAGAGGAAGGAGGGGAGGGGGAATGAAAAAAGTAAGGGAGAGAGGGGGAAGGAGGGCGGAGTGAGGGAGGGAAGAGAGGACCAACAATGTACGTGCAACTGCCTCCACCGTCTCGGGGAAATTGCCCTTCTCTTCCTCAGAAATAATCTCACACTCCGCTCCTGTATATCAACACGTAATGGTGGCTGCCCTGGTTCATACGCGTTGATCTTAGTATTTTTTTTCTCCCGTAAGACTGCAGCACGTATCAGTACTATAACCTGGTTCAAAAAAGAATGTTTTCCTTGTACGAATATCTCACTGTTAAAAAAAATGTATTATGGTTTGCTCGCTAACGTTGAAACCATCGTACATACAAAGTGAATCATCGTTAACTTTTAACGAGCGATGTCTCGTACAGAGGCGAGCAGCCAGTAATACATTTTATACAGGGTGATCAGTTAAGTTGTGACCCAGCTTGATAGCCAAAGTAGTACTGAACGATATGCTATGAGATCCGGGTGATGTGATGAGGCCAAGAGGGGCCATTGATTGCACAAGATATGGATAACCTTGCGACATATTATCTAGGCCTTTTTTTTTTTTCTTTCTTTTTTTTTTTTTTTTTTTTTTTGCATCGGTAATGCCTCTTTGTTCCCTACGTATTCCTAATTTATACTCATAGTGTGTGATGAATATTTAAAAAGTTAGCAGTTGAATGACATTGATAATATTTGGAAAGGTTATCCATATCTTGTGCAATCAATGGCCCCTCTTGGCCTTATCACATCACCCGGGTATCACAATGTATCGTTCAGTAGGTATGTGCTTTAGCTATCAAGCTGGGTCACAACTTAATTGATCACCCTGTATAAGGAAATATTCCGTATAAGGGAAACCTTCTTTCTTGAACAAGGGTATAGACAAGAGAAACTCTGATAAATAAAGAAGAAATCACAAGGTAAAGGGTAAACGAAACAAACAACCTGCATTAAAGACTGGCCTTGTGAGGATACACAATGCGCTAGTCACAGAAGGAAAGAAAAGACAACTGCCCCGACTGGGACGCGAACCCAGGACTGCCCGTTTACTAGCTGGCCACTCTAACTATTGCGCTACCGGGGCGGGTTCTGGCTACAGGCTCCAGTCGAGCTAAGTAGCTGTTCAATCTTTCTCAGTGGTGACCTAGAGGTCACAAACACTGTTGTACTCAGACTAGTGTATTGTCTATCCCCTTAAGGCCAGTCTTTAATTCAGAAACTATGATGTTTCATGAGCCCTGCTTATGGCTAATAGAGCAACGAAAACAAATATTGATGCTTTATCTCTTGCAAATATTTAAATCAGTTAGTTGCGACACAGAGTGTATTGCACAACTGCTTATAAAGCGCCACAGCTAGAATTTACTTGTCGTAAATAATCAGCAACAACCATATATACGGATGAGCGAGTAGGCTACACGATGAGGAAATAGTAGACGTAAATCGTTTGCCACAAAAGGCGGATCAAGTTCCCGGTGGCGCTTTTCACGTCGGCGAACTTTTATGAAGCCAGCGCGAGACAGTCGTGTTCGTAATGTTGACGTGATATAATAATCCTATCGTATTATCAGTTCATTGTCAACTTTTGCTACAACGGGCCGCGATAATGGATTTACCGAGTAGATTTTCCGTCCAATGTGGCTATGCAAAAACACAAAGAAAGCTACTAATGGGGTACTAAATCGTAGGCCTTTAAACAAAATAAACTAATTGGCATGGGTAAAGAACGCTTACCTGTTGAAATTTTCTCACCGATCACGTAATGTTAATTAAAATGTGATTGGACCTTTGACTACAACGTTGCTTACCCAATTATATCTAACTGCCATTCGCCCCCCCCCCCACCCCCCACCGTTTATGAGAGAGACGCCTTAACTACCACAATCGTCACCCTTCCATGTCCGTTATTTTTACCTAAGTATCTTCTCCGAACCCTCCCAAATCGCCACACTTGAACAGAAACATGAAAAAAATGAAGTTTTAGCAGTAGTAACAGGATGAATGATGAATAATCTGACGTTTATGAATGATCTGACGTACTTTTGTGATCTTCTGTCATTGTGATTTAGTGCGATGTCTCTACAGCGTACTTGGGATCTGTTGGCGTATTTGGGTTCCACTTGGCGTTCCAACAATTTAATAACGTTTTAAAATTTACGTTTTGAAAATCCACCGTTTTCAATTACTTTAAATCTAAAAAAAAACGTGACGCAATAACCATCTGTGGGACTTAATTGTCATGCAAACACTCTCCCTGCGCATATTGCAAAATCTACGACGTACTTCACACGTATTTCCCAACTTCTTGCATGGCATCCTGGGAACGTTAGGGTGCATTTACGCAACGACTCGCCTCTGCATTCACGCAGCTAAATGTGCGAGTGACGTACAGTAAGTGTGAGAATCAGTTTCCTCACCTGACTTCAGCAACCATACGGCGGCGTATTGGGGAAGAATCGATCTGAACTTCTCATATAAAATTAATTATTTCGCCATTGTTTTGATATTAGGCCTTCGTACGAAAAACTAATGATTTCGACATTTGCAGCATAACTGAAACATGCAACACGTAAGCGCTGATAAATGCACAATTTATTCAGCCTTATTTCAAGGAATACATGCACCAAATTTCATTCGAATCGGTTCATGCTTTTTGGCCATAACTACGGAGTGGTCAACAGACAGACAGGAAGCCAGAGTAGGATTGACGTTGTCAAAGGTCACGACGGAAATTTTATCCAAGGGTCCAGAGCCCCCTGTTGTGGAATATATCAATTATACTCCGTCCGCGATTTGTAAACTGGGCGTGGCTCGCGAGTAGCTTGATTGTAGCGTACATTTTCCCGGAGTCGGTGTGCCTTGTGGCTATCTATAGACCGCACCAAGGCTTGTCTGTGCACGATCATGGTTTTGTTATTTGATGACAATTTTTTTAATGTCGACTTTAAAAAATTTTTTTTATTACAGGCCTTCTCCATCAATAGGGAATCGGGGGAATCGAAGACAAATAAAAAATATTGGGGGGGGAGGGGGGTTATAAGATAAATTTCAGGCTGAATTCAAAAAAGAAAAAATACTTTTTTTCTTACCGAATCTCATTTGAGCCTTGGTTTACTTTCTACTTACTGTCACAATTTCCGACTCAGGCCCTTTCAGCAGTGGAGTAAATAAGGAGGGTGGAGTAAAGGGCTCCCCCACCCCCACCCTATTATCGTGCCGTGGGGGATAAAATCTTTGGAAAAATGTATTTCTTTACTATTTTCTTTAAAACATTCGCTACTGCCTTTTGGGTATTTCTTCTCTCCCCCCTCCCTCTCCCCACCCTTCTTGTATTTTGGGTCAGACGGTAATAAATATAAAAAACACGTAGGTTTTAAGTTTTAATTCATAGTGGAGCTAAAAAAAAAAGTTAAGGAAGGAAGTGTGTTGTACTGTGAATGTTGTAACAATTTATTTGTGAAACAGTACAAATTTCAGATCGTTTCATTTTTGGTGGTTGTGAAAACAACCGTTTGTATAGCTCTGAGAAGAGCTGTATGTACACAGCCAAGCTAGGGGGTTGCAGAAAGTGGGAAAAAAATCCAGTTCGGAAAAGAAGCATGACATCTTTAACAAAATCATCCTGGCTGCCGGTGTGTAACAAATGAGTCTTCGGCCCTTTCCGATCGGAATAAGGCGATCAACCAAGCCGTCATTTGCGCTGTCGGCTGCCGAGTCCGGTGCGCCTTTTCTTTAGCTGCCATTGGCGTTCGCGCCCGTGACGCTCTTCACCCAAGTTTCATCCAAATAAATAAATACTATAAATGAGACGGATTACTTCTTAAATGTCGTACCTGACGTAAAAATCGGCGACGCTGGGCAACAATTTCTGGGCACTTTTATTTAAAATATCTGTTGTTGCATTTTCCGTATTTCATCCCAAGTTTCAATTCTTTTTCATGGTTTAAATGCCACGGAAGTTCTCCCATCTTTAAATCAATCCAATCTTCGATTTGAACTTGGCCAAAACATTATCAAGATTGGGATGGTTACCTTCTCGGTGAATTTCAGTTATTGCTGTTCGAGCGTCTGACAGTTGAAAGTCGTCCAAGCTTGTTACCGTTGGCGCCTTTGGCCGTTATTTCGCAGCCGTTATGAACCGCGGAATTGTAACGTCTGCTGCGGCTGGAGTGGCACTTGTTTCGGCGGGTAGTTGCGCGCCTTCGTTAACTATTTGATTAACACAACTAAAAGAAATCTTTGTGGCATCTAACGTTTTCGTATTTCTTGGGAAACGGCGTTCTTCCTCTTGTTGGTTCTTTGTTGGTACTTCGCAGATGACAATAGACATTCCAAATAATTTCCCTAGTTGGCTGTGAATCATTTTAGACTGCTGTACTGGCGGGTTTTTTTTTTGCCCATGATGCTAGTCGTGGTGTTGTACTGGAGTGGACAATCGATATTTTTTTAAGACACGCCCAGTTTACAAATCGCGTACGGATTATAGGCCTGGCGAAACACACAGACAAACAAAATAGGTGTTGATGCGTCGGACCATTTATGGGTCCACCCTTTTACCCCTCACACATTTGTATCACAGTCCAAGTGTAATATAACGAGGGAAGAGAAATGTTTTCCTCAGATCCCGAACTCTGTTTTCGAGAAAGATTATGATTGAGATCGAGAAACAGTATCACAGTATGAAATGATAAATGTAGGCCTACTCAATACAAAAAGTACTTACTGACCTTTCCCGTCGTAAGTTATCTACGATCCAGGCCGTCCCCATCCTCACGGACCTGCCTTCGGTCTTCCTTCTGCCCTTTCCTCCGGTGTCGCCAGGCCAAACAGCTGCTCATATTTTTCAGCAGGGATACCTCGGAACGTAACAACTTTCTGGTATAGGCCAACTACACGACCTCGGTTTCCCTCCGGTCCGAGTCTGCCGTCATTTCCAGTACTAGACTAGGTTAAGATGGTTTTTGTTGCCCTCTTCAGTTCAACTTACTACTGTAACTTGCTGTTGCTGTGACTTGTTCCTTCAACGATCCCTAAAAGTTCCAGTCACCTAACCTCAAGGTGGCTGGTTCTCCTTTACGCTGGAACCTGCTTGCAACCGCCTCTTCCGGTGGACTCTTCCGCTTCCAGGGGTTTTCGTTCGCAACCAATGCCTCCGATGCACCTACACCAACCATGTACACAACAAAACTTTGCAAGACCTAAAGGAACATCTTTCATCCCTCTACACCTGTTGCTTTCAGGTTCGTTGAGTCAAGTTGACTTCAGGGTAGCCAGTCCGTAGCCAGGGCGCCCGTCACCAAGGCCCACCTCTGGTGACGAAGTCTGTTAAGTGCATATGAAACAGGTAATAGAGATTTTCGAAGGTAACCAAAAACTCAATCTTTACAGCAAGGCTGGTTAAAGATGGTTTTTTTTGACCAATCGAAAATATTCATTACCTGTTTTACAAAACAGACCCGCCCTTCCTCCCCTCTCGAGTAGCCTTGGTGATGATTGAGATTATTATGGGAAGAGACGAGGAATGAATGCCCGCCGGTGTTTATATAGGGAGGACTGTGTGAAAGAGGGGATCAACCAGCCTTGCTGTAAAGATGAGTTTTCAACGTAATAAAGCAAAGCAGGAAACGCACACCTCACTATGATTGGATCATCACATGGGTCTTTATATCAGCTCTTACAGTTTATCGTCAAAAGGAGTTGGAAGGAGCGCATTGTGTGAAAACTTTTCAGGACAGCAAGCTTCTCGAAGGGGCAGCTTCGGGACCGCCTTGAGCCTTAATTTCCGCCAGCATCAACATGAACATGGAAAAATATAACGGAAGTGATAAGAAAGAGGGGATCATTTGCCGGACGGAGTGATACAAGTCACTGGATGCGCTGATTAAGTGAGCGAAGCGAACGAAATCAGCGTTTGCTAGCCAGTTTGCGCAACAATTTGAAGAAACTTAATCTGGTCGAACATGGACACACTCATGAGCTACCTTACCTAACCAGGGTAGCAAACCGTGCATTCAACAAAGGCTTCAGCTAGTAAATTATTATTAAAAAAATAATTATTATTTGCTTGATGAAAGAAGGAGCTGTGCCGGCACCCCCAGTGCATTTCATTCCACAGAAATCGTCCCTGAGATGCGGAATTGGCTACTGCGTACGTTCGACTTCCAGATACGTTTGCTTGAGAAGGGGATAGGCGGCCCGGGGGGGGGGGTAGGGGAAGAAGAAGCGCTGACTTCAGTGGGTCGGTTTTGGAGGAAGGGGACTTAACGCGAACGTGCCAAGACGGGGCCATCTGTGGCGCCAGATTTTATTATTTTTACCAGATGGGTAGAGGGGTGGGAAAAGAACAACACCATGAAGCAAACAACGTCTGGCACGTGGCTTATCCTGACTCATACTGTAGGCTATGGAAGAAGACAGTAATCCACGTAGTCTGTCAAGTCCACAGGCAGATGGCTAAATAATGTTAAGGAAACATTTTCATTTGTGTCTTGACAGTGTCGAACCAAACAAATCGTATTTTAGGAGGGTGGAGGCAGAAGTTTCCGAAAAAAGGTCCAATTATCGCTTTTTTAATCAGATTGTGCATGACGGGAGGAGGACCGTAGTAAAAAAAAAAAACAAGCGGCTACAGTGACTACCTAGTCGCATCCGGTCTTCTGTACAGTTCTGCCACTACCAATAATGAGGTACACTTCTCTATCACGCATTGCAACAGCTATCTCTATTATATAATCTAAAAGCGGTAACCATCAGAATTGCCCGTTAAAAATGTGTTAGCTTTTAAGCTTATTTTATATTTTAGGCGTAATTGTCAGCGTTTAGGCCTAATTTACAACTTTAATTTCGTAAGTAGTAACCAAAGGAGATTTGGATTGTATACAGTAAACCTATTCATTTTTGCAACACGGTATGCCCCCGGGCACACAGTTACAGTGTTACAACGTAATGCGCAACGTAGCCTATATAGATCAGTGGTAGTAGGGAAAGGACAGGAGAAACGCTGTTGAGAAAGCCAGCAGCGACTCGTAGCAACTTGACGTTGGCATGGTAATGTGATTTTAGACCTAATTTTCGTTTTTTAGGCCTAATTTTTTTAACGGCAGTTTTAGTTTCGTAAGTAGCGGATAGGCCTAATGAGAATTTGGTTCGACCGTCAGCCTATTCATTCATGCAACAATGTGACAAGACTCTTTTAAACGAAACTAAAATGTTTTTGTTTTTACGGTTGCGTTAACACAAATCCTGAGGATTTCAATTCGACGATGAAATGTTATTGTTTAATTTAGTTACGTCGAAGAAGTCTTATTAGCTATAAAGAGATAACGATGTTTTAATTTGCCATGTTATTTAACTAACTTTTGACACTGAATCTAACGTTGTAAACAGTGGTCATCTCTATCTGCTACCGTTGCGAAGTTGGAAAAAGCGACGGACGGACGGAATAGTCTTTGCAATAGTCTTCTCAGCCGGTACGGCTGTACAGAAGACTAAAAAGGGAGAATGGGAATGGGGGGGGGGGGGGCATTTGAATTGCGTTCAACCATAAGCCAATATTAGGACAGCCAATCACATCCCGCATCGTTACCAAACTACACCAATGCCATAACATGGCCATTGAGCTATCCGGCCCGACCTATAACGATTAAGGGGGTAGACAAAATGGCCGCCATTTCATTCTTCGAGCTGTTCGGGAATTGGCCAAGAAAATCACATCGGTGAAGTTTTGTATGGTGAGTCCCACCATCTGATAATAATAAAGAAAAATAAAAAAATGTTATATTAGAAATTAGTATAAGATACGGTATTGAAATACATGGTTTCGCAACATAATATGTTTTAATAAGACTGCAGAAACTTCAAAATAAGATAAATTAAGGTATTGTTTGGACAAGAAAATGAATATACAGATTTACTATAAAAATAAACTACTAAAAATAGAAGATTTAAGAGATTATATAATTATAATAAAAAATTATTACAGTAACATTCATAAAGATCTCCATGATACAAAAAGTGAACGATTAAAAAAAAAAAAGACATCCAAAAAATTTAAATTGCCAGAATGGAATAATTGTTATGGAGTAAGAAATAGATCATTTTGTGTACCTGGCATTTTCAATAAACTGTAAGGTTGCTAAGGAAGTAGACGATTAGTTTCAAGACAAGGCTCAATTCCAATTTACTTCTTACTGTACAGCTAGGGGACTGCACACAATAGCATTACATATTAGGCATCAGCCAGAATTTACCCTTCTGACTGACCCTGTAGGCTCAAGAGGTTCTGACCGTTCAGTCCGAACCCCAAACACCAATTGCTGAGAGGCCAGGATCGAGCTGTTATATAGCTGCCCGAGTCCTAGCCTCGAAACCAAAGGATGACGGCTAAGCCGGCGCGATCCGGTTCTAACTGGACTCGAACAATAGAACACTCTCGCACCCGACTGTTGGGCGCTGTGCCAATTCCCGCGTGTATGCGGTGGTTAGCAGCATGCGCACAACAGCTCTGTTAACGGCAAGGCGCACCCAGGGAGCGCTTGCTCCGTAGATTGCGTGTTGCCGTCGATGTACGCCGGTTACATCCCCCCTCCCCTAAGAGTTAGCTTAGGTGAAGGAACGATGTGCCTTACATAACGCTATGAGTACCCTCCTGTACCGCAAGGTTAGTATCCAAATTTTCGTTTCGAGCGATTTATTCAACATAAACCTTAAAACTATACATAGTTTCACGATTTCTTAAAAGATTAGCCTTTAATGTGGCCCATGCATTAAAATTATAAACATATTTTCGTAAAAAAAAAACAATCTTCGTTCCGAAGCACTGACATATTTACATCCACTTCACCACTAACACCAGAGTTCACAACAGCTCCTGAATGTCACATTCAAACCGTTTCTCTCCACCGTGTACGTGTGTGTTTGTGTACTATACATTGCACCTCCCTAAATTGGCTTCATTCTCCACCAATTTATGACCTTGTGTTAGCAACTGCGAATTATACAATTGTTCGTATTCATCACACTCAAATGGCTTCTTTCCTGGGCAATGAATTTTTGTCGTAAGACATAAAATTCTAGTTCATGTGAATCCATAATGTCACTTTAAGTTTTCCAAAAGTTTTGAATTTGAGTTAGTGCCATTTTCAAATTCTCACTTTTTCACTTTAGTTCTGCATTTACTTGGTTTTCACTAACAGCTTTGAAGTTCTGCAATTATGTTTGTTCAAATTTGCACCAGGTATGTTTAGTGATTTTTTTTTCTACTTTAACTTTTGTAACTTTACTGTACTTGTTTCTGCATGAATTTCTGCTTTAAAGCATTGAAATTCTTATTTTCACATTTCCATCTAACTTAAGTTTTATTCAACTTCACTTAATTTCATTTTATTTCACTTTAAGTCACCAGGGCTTAGTTCGTGTAAGGGCTTCAGAGGGGGGGAGGGTGAAAAGTTTTAACTTTATTCCGACTTTTTCGACCCGCTGCTGTCCTGTGTGACGTCCATTAGGTCCTCCGGACCCAGTAGAAAACGCTCATCTTCCTCATCTACCTCTGGATTTTGTGGAATAGGAATGTTCTCCAAGGGTAGCCCAGCTGCAGTAAGGTCCTGGATTTCGGCTGTGTCCTGAGTAGAGGGCATCCGGGTAGAAGTTGCTGCTGGTGCTCCCCAAAAATTATCCATGTTTGGTGGTAGATCGTTGGCATACTTGAGCTTCATCCTCTCGATCGACGGATGGTCTGGCTTTCCAAGTTGAAGTTCATACGTTGCTAGTTCTTGCTCCCAATAGGCTTGCGACATAGTGCTTGTAGATTTGGCGAAAAAGCACTTTCTTCCAAACTTGCCTGTCCAGACTTGGGCGGATACGTGTTGTTGGCGAATGATGGTGGTTTGGGTAGCCTTCTCTGCAGTTTTTGGTTTTGCAGATGGTGGTGGTGGACCTGGTTTCCTATTCTTGGAATGGCGTTGGCGTTTTTTCTTGTTGCCCTCGGTGCTACTACGCTGCTTGGGCCTACATCCCTGGTCTTGGGTCGACGGTCCCGGAGCTGGTGACGATCGATTGCCTTCTCCTGGAGGTTTGACCTGCTGCTGCTTAGCACCCTCTGACATCTGACTGGTTGAATTTCCTCCACACTTCGTCTCGGCCCTCCTTGCAGACTCATCCCTCTTTTTCTGCCCATAGCCTGGTGAAACTTCTCTCTTTCCCGTCTTTCCAACATCTTTCCTCTCGTCTTTCTTCTCCCGTTTGTTTTCTTTCGTTTGTTTCTTTTGATTTTCGTTCATCTGCGCAGCTCGACCTCGGGGTTTTGATTATGCAAAATATGCTAATTCGCCCGCGAATCGTTCAAAACCCGGAAGTATCGTACAACTGTACCGGCTCTGTTCCTACTCGCCCGTTTTGTACATCGCTCCCGTTAAACTGCTGCTGGCTTGCAGTATTGCTTCACAAGCTAAGGATTGAAGTACCAGGTAAGCATAGAAACGCCTTTAATCTATTGAAGTTTTGATATTTGTGAAATTGTGCGTAAAAAAAAGGTTTTTAGGTGGTATTCAAGGCAGAAACGGGCCGACGCCATTTTCTCCTCCTAACCTCCCCGTGTCTTTTTTTTTTTTTCGTGGGAGTGGGAGATTTAGGCCTACGCCTGCCGCCCCCCCGCCCC
>JAHWFP010173712.1:4238-15413 GCA_023313725.1 Lithobius niger | reverse complement strand
GGTTCTTACAGTTTATTCTTCAACACTACGGATTAGCCACACCAAATTATATAGCTATGATGCCCCGTCATTCTGCTCTCACTCAACTCACCTTAGGTAAAGGATTGGACGCTCTACAATGCATGCCTCCACAGTTGATGACGTTGGGCATAGTTGGTCGAGGTGAATTAACGACTGGGTCACCATTGGTCACTGAAAGAACAACTTTCTTCTCTGCTTCCTCCAGTAGGTTTGGTTCGTCGGGAAAATGCTTGAGCAAAACTCGATTTTGGGCTGGACGTATCTTGTAATCATTAATTAACCTTACTCCAAAGATCCCTACAGCGTTTTGAAGTCGCTGCCAAAAGTTCATCTTCTGAGTTAGGGGTTCCAGAAAGCTGGGTACATAAGACGGTGGAGTTGGGACTTGGGTACTTTCCCAAGGCCAATACGCACATCCGTATACCTTCACGATATGTTTACCAAGCTTCGAGGCAATGGCCGTATTGCAGGCACTAGAAGCATCGGCAACCACAAGGTCATATTGTATTCCTTTTTTCAATAAAGATTTTAACATTTCGTCCTGTAACAAGTCTTCACAGTTGTCCTTGTAACGATTAACCATGTTGTACATTTGTGTTACAGGTCCCTTTTTTAACGCATTCAAGAAGTGTCCCTTCATGAGGGATGGATTTTGCAGATGCGTCGGAAGTTTCGTCTGCAACACTTTCACGTTGTTGCTCGTTGATTGCAAAGGTGAAAATGCTAACACAGTGATATCATGTTTTGTTGCAGCTAATCCATCGACGAGTGAATTGAAAAGGATGAAATGGCTCTTCGAAGGAGCACTGATCAATACTAGAATCTTGTCGCAGTTTATTGGATTTAGAAAGAGGAAAATGCCTGTTAGAATGGTTAGCGTGGCTTGGACTTTCATCTTCGTAGTTGTAGTCTGAAACAATTTAAATGGGGCAAAAAACGTGCATTAGAAACATTGCTAGTTGTAAGCTGAAACTTAATTGTAGTATTAGGAATGCCCTTAGCTTCTATCACGTATTGTATAACTGAAGCCGAGAAGGTCAGGTTTGCATACCTTTTAGTTTTCTGCATTTATGAACCAATAATTAACCACATCAATACTGTTCGACGTTTACCGTTTTTATATTTATTTTAATACAAAAACGGTTTTGTATTTAATTTAATATAAATTTTCTGCGAATTAGTGCGCCTGCATTATTATAATTAGTCCTCGGCATTAAATTTGTTTGGTATTACCCACCAGTCAGCATCAATTAATGCACAAAAACAAGCCTAGGTAGTGCTGAAAGGGCATGTAATCCCCCTAGCTATTAAGCTAGCTAGTGCGAGGGCAAGGAAAATATGAATGGTGTGAGGGTTTATGAGGCAAAATAACCATATGGTAACCATTGACCTTCACAGATTTTTTCAAGGACATCAAGATGCTAGATTTTAACCATGCTTCTCAGTGTCTTAGCAACTCAAACACGCTGAGAAAGCATGCTGAATGCCAAAAACGGAAAGCAATTCGGAATGTTATTCAAACGTAGATGTTCCCTGAAAGGCAAGATAATCGCAGGCAAATGCAAAAAGAAGCTTTTAATCCGTGACCGCATTTACCACATTTGAGCTTTGGTCACCAACACAACACAAATGATACAAATGAGCATGAGATGTACTAAATTAAAAGCAAAAAGAGTTTACTGTTACATCTTACAAAATAAAAAAGTAAACGGTAAAAATCTTTGAGACAAAACCAGTCAGCAGTGCAGTCTGCCGTTTTGTACAGTGACGTAATGGCTGACTACAATTGAGTAACGAGAAAGGACTGAAAAAGGGGGGGGGATGAGGTTTAATAAAACGTCGACAAGAAGGTCATTAGCACCAACCTGTCCAGTGGTCACTCAGGGTTGCCGCTGCGCCACACGTTACAGAGATGTTAAACAAACACCGATATCTATATTCTATCATACATCTGACCCTCCTGCAAAAATTAAAGAATCCCAGATAGGAGGTCAAACTTATTGCCCAATAGATGCGCTATGTTTCATGAAAGATGGAAACGGCAGCAAACAACAAGTGACAGACCGTAAGTGGCCGTCGACACCAATGACATTCAGGCTGGATAACGCCCCCCCCCCCGCGGCGGGGGGAAGGGAGGAGTAAGGTTGGTTTGACCAATACCAAACAGGCTTACACCACTTCTTCCCGGCGACTTCAACAACTTGCCGCGTGTCATTCCTGGACAGTTTCTTTAATAGCTCACAACTTATTGACTTGTATGTGCCACGAGGATTGCCAAGCTGTGCGCAATCTCACGTAGAGTTGGAAAGGCGTCCGATTGAACAAGGCACAGATCCCTATCGTTCCCTTTAGCTGCACCATCAGCGTGCTCATTTCTAGCTATCCCAATACGGGATCCAGCAGAAAATTACAATTGAGGAGTTCCCTGGAAAAAGGGCATTAATGAAAAATACATGTTTTGGGAAAAGGGCAAAAAACTGAGAAGTAGTATTTTATGCTTAATCTTTGAAAAATAGCATTTTCTGATGGGATATATATTCATGTTCCTTTTTAAAACATATTTTTGTAGCAGATATGTTCAGGAAAATAGGAAAATAGAAAATTAGCGGAAAAATCGTCAGTGGCACTGGCGACAGCCATGTGGAAAAGATGTGCCGTCTCGTGCCGACATACAGCGTTAAATAAACAAAATATTTGTAAAGCCCTTCTGTTGATCGACTTCTTACCGTTTGTGCCCTTATTTAGGAGGTGAAAAAAGGGCACAAGTGACTTTATGCCTTTTTTCCCATGGAACTCCTCAATTTTGTGCTGGCCAACCAAGCAGGAAAGCAGAGCTTGGACTCGCTGTATCAAAGGGTTCCAAGGGTTGTATGACACCAAGGCCTCCAGGGCACTCAAGCTATCACTGAAGATGATAAAATGTGAGCCCTGAAGGTCAAGAATCCATTCAATTGGCAGACCAAGTGCCAAAAGCTCTGCCCAAAACACGGAATAGCCAGATGGAAGGCGATGGTAAACAGTCACCCCCTCATGCACACAAGCACATGCTACGCCAACTTCTGACTTTGACCCATCAGTGAATAGTCGCCGACATCCGACGTACTGATCACACAGCCGCCAGAACTCCCACTAGTATCTTGCAGGTGGAATTGGGAGAACCGCCAAATGAAACATGAAAATTCTCCTTGGGACACAGATCTCCCCAAGCATCAAGACGTGGGGCATTTGAAAGGTCATCTCCTTACAAAACTGCTGGAACCTATCACATAAAGCACCTTTACCCTCCCCACGCCTCCGAACCCATAGCCTCGGCAAAAAACTATGGACTAATCAGGACTGGATTGTACAGCATGCAGCCGTACAGCATGCTGAATGACAAGCTTCTGCTAGGTGATCGTCAGGGACACTGGACGTGCTAATTATGACAGTGAATGCTGCTCTAACTTCATGTACCTTGCCTGCAGCTTGACCTTTCTCTCAGTTTGCCTTTCTCTCCATGCAACTCACTGTTGCCTTGATTCAATGTACTGTATTTAACAATCTTGGACAACAATGCAAAAGTATTGTAAATCGATTCATGAACATTGTAAACTCGAGGGTTGCATGCCAACAATGTTACCATGCTGTCTAAGGGCAACAATTGCCTAACCCCATTCTTGCTATATTCCAATCCAACCAAGCCAAGAGTAAGTACTAATTCGAATGTTTAACTAGTAATTTTCCTCCCTATTTTTCCTCCCCTTGGCCCAACTTAAGTCATCATGCCCTCAATATATTCACTATAATTCACCCCATCACATCTGAAGGGTTACATTAAGGCAGGCGAGCGTATAACATCTAAATTTACTGGAACTAATAAAACATCTTTGGCAAACTTCTGTTTAATTACTGTCTCATAGTTGCACTGTTCCACCATGCATTAACCAAACCAACTCATTCACATTTCTGCCCGAACGTAGTCCCGTATCCTGCACATATTAAAAGCGTGCATTGCGGTACACCAGTCAATCCTAGCAGTAGAAATCGAACCAGCCATAAAGGCCCATGAAATACCACCAAAGCATCCCCAAGTGTCCCCCCCCCCCCCTTGTTCACCCCCATGAAGCATAGATGACAAACACATTCTCGCTGAACCACTGAACACATGCAATGTAGCAGTACAAATCGAACTGCATGAAAAACTCGACGAGAGAAACCCAAGCAAATTCTAGGTCGATTTGTATTGCTAAGAATGACTTGTGCACCAATTCATGGCACGATCAGCAAGAATTTGTTGGCCAATAACCTCATACAGATGAGTGTGGTGGGGGCACAGGAAGGTACCTTAGGGGGTATCTCGAGGGTTCTCATAGCTAGCAAGATTCATAAGCTAAGAATTGACTTGAATACCGAATTTTACGGCTTTTAGCTCGATGTGTATGATGAGCCCAAATTTTGGCCAGTACCAGCTATACTATACCTGATTGTGACTAGCGTGTGTCTAGATGTGGAGAACGCGGGTGAATCGACTCCGTTACAAATTGGATTTTTACAACAAATTGTACGCCATCGACCAATGAAAACGTGCTGATCTACAACAATAATCATCGGTGATTCCTGCTCAACAAGCCATAAGTTTGTATGTGCCCAAATGTAGAAGTTACGAACGTTTTGCGTTTTGTTGTCACAGTTAAGCCCATTCTCGTTTTGATGTACTACGGAAGTCCCAGCATGACGTGCGTCCTCCTCATTTTTGCCAAATAAGAGAGTGATCTACGGAAGTCTATGAGGACAACTCCAACACTGCTAGAAAAATTTAAGATTTGAAAACCAGTAACAGAAACAAAAAAATTAAATAAAAAAAAAATTTTTTTGGGGGCATTTTGCAAATTTACAGGGAAATTTGGCATTTTAACAAAATCTTTCTCATTGTTTAACATCCACTACGATGATTCAAAGCATGACACCTGCACCTTCCCTGGTGGAGCAACATACCGGGGACAGAAGAAAAACGAGGTACTTTGAAGCTGTTTCATCTCCCTTACTGGGATGGACAACCCCGAAAAATCAACACCAACCGGAAACTAAATTCTGCTCCGAAATCCATGCTGAGTGTGCCTTGAACTCCGTTTCCAGACTTAAAAAAGCTTTGGATACTGCCAACATTGAACACGATATTGATGTATTAGACACAAATTTTAAACTTTCCAAACTTGAATCGAAATTGAACGATTTGACTACAGTACAGAAACGTATTGATCAAACAGACTTATTGCAACTTTTTGAACAGAAAATGGATACAATCATTGAGACGGCAAACATCTACAACAAACAGTGTATGGATTCTATGCAAACAAAATTCGAAAGCAAAGTTTCGGAATATTTAACCCACCTTGAAAAAACAATAAACTTACATCTCCAGGAAATTAAGGGACATGTGCCAGCAAACCAGGAAACGTCGAAACCAAATGGGTGTACTTGTAACAAGTGTGATGTTCAACCAGTAAAAGTAGTGTTGGAAGATTCCACAAACATCGAAGTGAAATCCATTTTGACCCAAAATAATGATGGTACATTACAACTGCTCTCATCACATCTGTCCTCAACTGAGAAGCTTTACAAAAAATCGGCAACGGCTAAAAACTCAAAAAGTTAGAAGTATGCTTTGAAGTACAGGGAGCGTCAGGTGGACAAGTCGGCAAATCAAACTACATCACCTAATTTCCTAACTAAAAGTCAATTTGTGTTGCCAGAAACTGTGACGGTTAGAAGTAAACAGCGGAAAAAGCAAACTATTCCCATGGGGAGAAACGAAGACAAGAACATACATGAAAACTTGAACGGAACCACAAGTCACGATAAAACCAATGAGTCTGACAGTAAGGCAAAGGTCACAGATTATAGTGAAGAAATTGAAAAACTAAATGAGTTTAATCCAGTAAATAGCAAATCTGACAGTAGTGGTCTTCCAAAACTACGATGGGCCGTCCATGAATGGAGCGAAGAATCTGTGATCATAGGAGATTCCAATGTACGGGCACTGCAAAGCAGCAACCACGACAAATCGAAAACCTGGACATTTCCAGGATTTACCATACAACAATTGTTGATAAAGATACCTGAGGCACTAAAAAGTAGCAACCCAGACGTAAACGTCATCCTCTGTGCTGGGGCAAACAATGTAATGAAGGATTCTCCAAAAAAAATTGTTGAATATCTTTGTGAAGCTGCAGAATTGGTAAAAAAGTTACAACCAAGAACCACAATTACCTTCATTGGTTTACTACCGAGACTTAAGAAGAAACATCACCTCGAAGATAGAGACATTGAAATTGCAAATAACTTGCTGAGACGCCTCTGTATAAGCTCGAATTTCAATTATGTCTCTATCGATAACTACCTTCTAGATGATGGAACACTGATGGCCCGTGATGGAATCCACCTAACCAAGATGGGCAAAGCAGTCCTCCGAAATGAATTGATTTCTGTCTTGTCAAGACCGGAAAACGCATATCACTAAATGGGACATACAGCGGCCAGAGTGCACCGTCTACCCATAATAACTGTGTAACACTTAATATCCATCCAACCGATACAAGAAAACGTATAGCATGTAAAAGGTCATTTAGAAAACATAATGTACATCATACCCATGACAATCATTTTAATCACAATAGCAAGGAAACGCAAGATCAGTTGGACAAGACGGGCGCCGACAAAAAATTTCTTGCGTGTATTCTCATTAATGCGCGGAGCCTAATTGCAAATATGGGGGACCTTCACGTCCTGCTTGCACTTGACATTTACGACATTTTATTTGTGGTTGAGACCTGGCTGACACATGCTATTACTGATGGAATGGTCACTGGAGGTTTTGCGTACGATATCATTCGCCGCGACAGAGGTGCTAGAGCAGGGGGTGTGGCAGTAATTTTTAGAAAGGGATTGCCAGTGGTACTGAAGGGGTGCGCTGCTGGGGTGGAGGCGGTGTCAATACTAATTCCCTCAGCAAAATTAAATATCATTACTGGATATATACCAGACGGGAAAGATGAGACGATGATCGATAGCATGGCTTTGTATATTAACTCGGTAATAGCCCGCGATCACTCTAACATAATTGTGGGTGATTTAAATCTTTCATCTGTGAACTGGGAGACAGTTGTGGCTTCCGATAGATTACACCAGAAGTTTCTAGATTCCATCGCGGATTGTGGGTTCACCCAATTTGTAATGGAACCCACCAGAGAAGAGAAAATTCTAGATCTAATTTTAACTGATAACGATCGTACCGTCTTCGATGTTGGGGTGGGCACGAGTCTCGGACTAAGCGACCATAGCACAGTGTCTTTCAAAGTCCAACACAAAATTAGAATGACTAAAAAAAAATGTAACAACCAACATTGATTTCGTGCACTTGCGCCAGCTTTTGGTTGACGTGGATTGGGAACAACATCTGGTAAACTCGACGCAGGTTGATCATACATGGTCACGCATGATTGACATCGTTGGTGAATTAGTTGCAGTCAGTAGCCATAGAAATATCAAAAAATTCCGTCAACTCCCAAAAGCCGTACGGAAGCTTTTAAATAACAAAATAAAATTATGGAACCGCTATCGAAAAAATCGTAACGCTTCAAATCTGGCAGCTTACAATACATGCAAGACTTCTTACTCAAATCTGGTAAAAGAAATACGTGCCACAAACGAAGCCAAAGTGCTTTCGGAAGGAAACTTAGCATCGCTTTTCCGCTTTTATCGTCGGCAAACTGGCAATTCTAGATCGATCCCACCATTATTGTCCGGGGAAACATACGTAACTGAATCCAAAGAAAAAGCTGAGATCCTCAATCTCGAATTTTCTAAAAATGGGGTAGTCGACAATAACAAAATTCCACTTTTTAAATTACCAAATGATATTGTTTTTAAAACTTCTTGTCCTCAAATTAATTTTACTGCTGATGCCATAACCTCTGTATTGCAAAAACTCAAACCTAGCCATGCCGTGGGGCCCGAGGGCTATTCTGCCTTCTTTTACAAAAATATCGCCAAACAAATTGGTATCCCTTTGGCCATTATTTTTTCTCAGTCGTTTGCCACTGGTGAACTACCCTCCGTGTGGTCGACAGCAAATGTTGTCCCAGTTTTTAAGAAGGGAAACCCTGCGGATCCTGCCAACTACAGGCCTATCTCATTGACATCGGTTCCATGCAAGGTTATGGAGACATTTCTACGCAGAGAAATGATGGAGCATATTAAAAACAACAATCTTATTACGAATGACCAATTTGGTTTCTTACCTGGTCGCTCTGCAGTACATCAGCTCCTTATTGCATTAGACAAATGGTCAGAGGCACTTGATCTGGGAGTCGAGACGGATGTCATTTTGTTTGATTTCAAGAAAGCCTCTGAATCTGTTATTCATAGCAAATTGATTTTTAAATTAAAACAGTACCGCTTTTCCAATGAACTGCTGGGCTGGATTACAGCATTTATCCAAAACAGGACACAGCACGTAATTGTTGATTCAGAAACATCCGAAAAAAGAAACATCATCAGTGGGGTTCCCCAGGGCTCAGTCCTGGGCCCGCTGTTGTTTGTATTGTACCTAAATGACCTGTCTTGTAATCAATATGTAAACCAGGAGAAATTTGCAGACGATCTTAAACTACATTCGGTGGTTTTAACGGAGGCACATCATAAATCCCTTCAGGAGGGTGTGAATGACGTCGCGAAATGGGCAGACGACTGGCAGCTGCCACTGTCCATCAGTAAATGTATGCACTTTGCAGTTGGCAACAGCGAAAATCGTTATACCTATAGATTAGGCTCCAATGATTTACCAATGACTGACTCAACTAAAGATTTAGGAATTTGGTTCAGGCATGATCTGAAAACATCTTCCCACTGCAACAACATTACACTTAATGCCAATCGCAGATCTGCTGTCGTGCGTCGCTGTTTTAATTCGGGAGACATCAACATTCTTGTCTGGGCGTACAAGGTGTATGTACGCCCAACCCTGGAATATGCAAGCCAGGTGTGGTCACCGGGTCTGCTAAAAGACATTAACAGAATCGAGTCGGTGCAGAGAAGATTCACCAAGTCAATCCCCGGTTTGAGAAATCTGACGTATACCCAGCGGCTGAAACGTTTAAACCTTGACTCCTTGGAGCTTCGACGCTTGAAGGCCGATCTTATCCTCGCTTACAAAATTCTTCACGGGTTAACACCACCTGAGCTATCGATACTTGAAATGAGCTCTAGTACAAAAACTAGGGGTCACAGCAAAAAATTGATCACCCCACTTCACAAATTAAATTGTAGGCATCACTTCTTTAGCGTCCGGGTGGTTCCAGCCTGGAACTCATTGCCGGAACTCACTGTCAATGCCCCTTCGGTCAACTCTTTCGGGAAACTTTTATCGAGAGCCAAACTGTGTCCATTCCTGCTTCGGCCAGAATTCTGTTGGTTGTAACTCGGCTGGTTATAAGTGGCTTTCCAGCCCTCACCTGTCCGGTCGTGCTCTATTTGCACGACAAATGTTTTATTATTATAGATCGAACCAATCAACCAATGCTCAAGTATTATAGCTTATACCGTAGGTACGAAGAAGGCCTGGGGCCTTTTGAACGTTATGTGACTACAATTGTTGTTGTTCTTCTTGTTGGAGAAATTTTGCTCTCACCTACCGATCGAACCAAAGAAACGATTTTTAAATTGTATAGCTTAAAATTGAATATTAAACAGGCTCTCTTTTAACAGTTATTTTATAAGATGATTACAATATTCTTTTCTTTGTTCTTCTTGCTGGAACAAGTAAAAAATAATAATAGTTATTAGGATTAAAAAACGCTTAAGCGTATAAATACGGCTGTAAGCCTTATAAAACTTAAATCTCTAAATGAAAATATATAAGAAAAAGACATGTAAGCCATCAGCTTCGTGCTAATACGTGTAAAAGAAGCTCGAGCATTCCACAACACAAGCTGGAGCTTCTTTTACACGTATTAGTGAGACGCTGATGGCTTACATGTCTTTTTCCAACAACTGTTCCTTCAGAGTTTTAAGTTTTAAGGCTTACATTCATTATTATATTTATATTTTACATGCTTAAGCGTTTTTTAAACGCTAATGAGATTCACAGACGTCGAAACCGTACCTTGGATTTTACAATACTTGTGGGGCCCAGGAAGAATCGCAAACTATCTGGATGTTTCTTCTAATTCCTTCTTGTGGGAATTTTTCTTAAAAGATATGGCAATTGCTTGTCACCGCCTGCTTTCTTCGTGCATCTTCGATATCAACTCTCGGCTTGGAATATGCTGTCTCACTGTTTGTAATCCCTATCATGTTTTCTGACCTCTTGACTGATAAACTTTCAAGTTTATTATCATTGCAAGTGTGTCTTCAATTGTGAGAGTGATTGCGAGAGAGCGTTCCATTGAGGCATTATCTATATGGACCGTTAGTTGAATATTGTTTTAGGCCAACTGGCACACAGGAAGTGGCGGAGGGTACCTAAATTGGCCACAGACAAGCTGGAGCACATCGAACGAATTAACACTGGCGATAGCCAGTGTTAGTAAGGGTCAGCCTAGGGTCTCTGTGTTAAACTCTCAACTTTGAGAGCTTATAACTCCGTCAAAAGTCAACATTTTAAAACCAAATTTGGAATCCAGCCTCGACTAGTCAAGGCCTCTCTACAGTCCAAAAATGGTGAAATTCGGTCCAGCCAAAGCCGAGATCCAGAGCGGGGCCAAATAGACAACTTCTTGTTCTGCTTCTTGTTGTTGTTGTTGTTGTTGTTGTTGTTCTGGGGATGCTTTCGTCTGTCCTCTCTACAGGTCAAACTACACCACCAAAAATCATGGGAATAAGCTCAAATCATAGCTTCCTATGTGAACATGTGCCTTTTCAAGGTTATTTTAGTTTAACTGAAGTAGTTATTTAGAAAAAATGCCGTCACGTGCTAACTGAAACAATGCTTTTTTTGCTGATAAAAAAACAAATTCTCCCTACTGTAACGAAGTTCTCCCAACCTACAATAGGGAGCGTTCACAAATTACGTAACGCCTGGAGGAGGAGTTCAGCAAATGTGTTACCATCTGTTACGATGGGGGGAGGGTGAGTATGATGAAGTTATAGGTAACACACAATTAGTGTGTTACCTAT
>JAHWFP010173711.1:0-14880 GCA_023313725.1 Lithobius niger | reverse complement strand
AAATTTTATGTTTATAATGTCTTTTTATTATCATTTGGTTATGAATCCCACTGGATTTTAAAATTTAGGAATTGTAAGCGCATATGGCAAGCTTTTTGCTGTTGGACTCGTCCATTTTGTGTCTTTTTATGTAGTTTTTGGAAGTGATTATTGGAAACGTTTCAAACAATTTTTCCATAAAACGTTTATGTAGGGGGGCCAGCAACCTATCTATAGTGAACTTGAATTATGACTGCACTTTGTAATCATGATAATGATGATAATTAAAAAATCATATGTTCAGCTACTTGTAGTTACCAGACTAATTTGTCGAATCCAAATTATCAACCACTTGACGGTCATTATCAAAGATGCACCAATAAAACACAAGTTAATTTTAGGATAATTATACATTTGGAGGAAAAAAGTCTTAAAACAAGTAAGAGGTTACTAGTATGTTTTAAGCCACATATTTTCCTAATGCAGCTTTATGAGTAATGTTGCATTATGTTTGACAGGAGGTTTGTTTAAAAATTCTTGATTAAGCCCTCCAGGTGGTGGAAAATATGGAAATTGTGAATATGTTTGGCTGAATAATAAATCATAGCTAAAAAATTCTGCAGCTTCCAACAATATTTTGTTTGTATTTCGTAGAACTCAAAACCTTAAAAAGCACTGATACAATGCCTTAATGTGGTCATTGAAATAATGGGATACTAAAACACAATTTAAAATTGCACAAACCAGTATCGTAAACAGAAACTCATTAGAAAAATTGCTTGAGCCACAAAATCAGAACCGAAAGTCGTACACCAGTAATGACGGGGAAAATCCCGTTGTATCGTGTGTCTAGGAAATGAGACACGGAACTTTGAAACACTTATGTTTTAAAAATAATAAAGCCTACTAAAATTGCACAAAAATAAAAACAATGATCGCACAACGTTTCGAAAGTTAATACATCCCGTTGTCAAGTGCTTTAAAAAGTGAAGAAAAATCACATGTCAATGGCAAGGAACACTATAAGTAAAGTTTAAAAAGTGAAATTTAAAACACAAAGGCGAAAGTTTAGTCTTCGAACTTGCATTTGCAAGTGAGAGGTCGTAGTCTTGTTTCTGCTACCTGTTCTGGCCAGGCAGCAAAACTTTCGCATTTATGTTTTAAACTTTACTTTTTAAACTTTTATTTATAGTGTTCCTTGCCTTTGACATGTGATTTTTCCTCACTTTTTAAGCACTTGACAATGGGATGCATTAAATCCCGAGACGTTTTGCGATCATTGTTTTTATTTGTGCAATTTTAGTAGGCATTATTATTTTTAAATCCTCTTATTGCTTTCTGCTAAGATAAACACTTATGTTAACTGCCACAACTGTTAACTCGCCGAAGTGTTAATGTCAGTGCAACAACTGATGCCAGGCAGTCAGTTAAATACAGCCATCCCTCCCTAGAACAAATTACACATATTTTAATAGCCAGAGATAAATATGAAAAAAGTCATAGTTTAAGCCAAAGAAACTTTAACTTCGTTTTCACAATTTTATGAAAATAAAGTGAACATTTATTCATCCACATGTGACAATTTTCACTTCATACGCAGCACAAAATTTAGCCGTACTGGCTAGACCACTTTGAGTTCAGTTGTCAAGGTAGTGTTTGTGAGGGCAAATCTGATGGTCGGCAGCTAAACTGAACTCCCCTATCATTCAGCTGTCAATCAAGGCAATATTTGTTTTTATTGTGCCTGTGAAAAGAATTTAATATGTCGAGAAAAGAATTTGGTTAAAATTTCAGTTGAAAAAAGAAACCAGTCCAAAGAAAGGTCAGTCCTTCGTTACGCATTCCCATAGGACAATTATTTTTGGTATGTGTTTGTTCTACTACTTTAAATAACAAAAAAGCAACCCATCGACAAAAAATAGTTTTTGATTCGGTTTTTATTTTTTTGTAAAAAAAAAAAACCCTGTCTTCCTTGCTTGTATTCTGAAAAAGTCAGGATGATGAACTAAAAATTAATTAATTTCTATGGCAGTTATGCTTCTCACTTGACTGTGATAGTAGTCCCAGAGTCAACTCTCTGTTTTTGCTAGCTACAGCAAGGCATTTATGATTGAAAATTGTGTACTTTTGGCACTTTTTTTTAAACCAAGTTACGTCAAAAGCTTGTTCTGGACGTTCACAACTTTAATTCCCATTTTCATTCATTTGAAGGCTCCTGCTGAAGACTATGCAGAAGACAAATACTATTTGACGCTTTTCATGCATCGTTTGTCTTGTTCTAATATGGGCATCAGTGCTTCGGGATTTTTCTTTATCAACAAAACATTTTTGCTTACTGTAAGTTTGTAGTTTGGGTTTATATTTTGTGTTGTGTGCCGTATTTACGTTGAATAAAAATAAAATCGGAATATCGTTGCACGAATTTATTTAGTGTTCTACAGTTTTTTTTTATGTCTGGCCTTCGTTTTTGTATAGGATATTTCCCAAAAATCCAACGATACTCATTTTGCTAACAACTTCACCTATTTGTTGTACTTTGTTCAGTTTTCGGCAACTGGTAATTTTTTATGTTATGTGTAGCTGTGGTTGTTTGTCTGCTTGTTTGGTTTCTTCTGTTGGCTATTAAACTAAGATAAGAGCACAAAACATCATAACCTAGTTGTCGTATTTGTTTGGTCTGCTCTGAGGTCCAGCTTGTTGTTGTATTTGCTGTGTTGCTGATTTCTCTGCGTTTATGTTGTTTGCGGAGCCACGTTTTTTTTTTTTATTAAACACCACAACTTCCCAAACTGCTAACAACATTTTCCTAAATACGTGTATTATGTAGACATGAACTATTGTGTGCGCAGCGTATCTTGAGTCCTGGAGTATTTTATGAGTGGCTACGTCTTCCTGGAGGGAGCGGCTTTAATCGACGGCCGCCATTGTTTTTGCAACCATCTTGGATATCAACAAGGCACTCTGCTACCAAAAACATACAATCGATTATCCGTGTTAATTCTGGGGCAAACTCAAGATAGGCCGCGGACACTATAGGGATTATTGTTTTGTACTGCTAACTGGCATTGATGCAAAAGTCTAAGCCATTTGTTTTTATACATTATGACGCATATTACAGCATGGATAAATAATTTTTTTTTTGTAAGCATGTTAAAGTAAATACAATGACGACAACGTGACAGCATTGCTTCCAGCAATGGCGAGAAATGTACGATAGGTTAAACATCTCATTTTTAACTACAATATTTTCCTTTTCGTCATACTTTCAAAACACAGTGTTATCCTTTATTTATTGGGTATGGTAAGCAAGTTTTGCCTGCATTTTTTTTTTGTTTTATTTGAACAAAACAAAATTTATTTGAACTTGATTTGAAGTTACGCATAATTTATTTACATAAATCTGATTTTCGTTAAATTATTAACAATGAAACAGGCGTCTCACGTATCTTACTTCACTTCACTTGCTTCACTTCTGGAAATTTGCAGACTGAAGTCTGGGCCTTTAAGGTGTTTGTCAGACCGCTTTTGGAATACGCCACTCCAGTTTGGTCCTCCTATCTAGTTAAGGACATTGACTTCCTTGAAACGGTGCAACGTAAATTCATTAAAGGCATTGCAGGCCTACGAGACTTGAATTATTCTGCGTGCCTAGTAGCTAATGGCCTCGAACTACATGAACTACGTAGAATTAGATACGATCTAATATTAACTTTTAAGATTCTACATGGCATTACTGCTGTTTGCCCCCCTCTTTTTGACATGTCACCTGACCCAGCACGTACACGCGGTCATGGTTGGAAGTTGGTGGCACAGGGATCACGCTTGGACTGCCGCCGATACTTCTTTTCGGTACGGGTGGTGAATGTATGGAATTCACTTAGCGCGTCTACTGTAAACCAACCCACAGTGCAGGATTTTTGTCGTCAGCTTAGAGAGGAGGATCTTGAGCCATTTTTAAAGCGCCCCCTCTCATGACTACCTGGTATTTGTTCTCGCCCCTTTGTCTTGTTGTCCATAATCTCCACTTTCATTAAAATTAGGCTCGGTGTCAGAGGTTCACAGCCCTTCCGTTGTCCTACCGCAGTTTCTGTGGTGAACTTGCATATTACTATTACTTAAGTTTTTTACATTTTTTTTCAGATTGCTGGAACTCTCCTTACATACACAATCATATTGTACCAGATGTAGTACATACAGTACACGAATGCTATAATGTTAAAAAGAACCAGCCCAGCTATTATTAGTGTAATAATTTGGAGTCTCGACGATTTGAGGGTAGTTGCTGTTTCTGTGGAAAGAGTCATCCGTTGTTTATAATATTTACTGTCAAAAAGCTTCTTAATAATCTTATAAGCTGCTTCTTTACAAATATAAAATTGTATTTTTAGACTACCACGCATATTCCATAATATTTATTATCGTTAAGTAGTGATGTAATTTTGTGTTTGTTAGTCATTAGTCAAGTTCCGTATGGTCTTACTTAAGTAAGAAACCCACGCCTTTGTTTTGTAGGTCTAGAATTTTTTTCTTTTTTTTAATTAATAGTTGTTAATTTAAAGTAAAAAATAGTTTAATAATACTTTAGAAACGATTTGGGATACATAAACACGGACAGCGATTGTGATTTTACTACTTAAGTAAGAAGAACCAAAGGCCTTCGCTTTCTTACTTACGTTTCATTGTTTGCAATAACAGTTTCATTGTTTGCAGCAGTGTGTCTTCATAATATAAATCCACTGTTGCAACAATGGTACAACAATGAAAGAGTTGTACAAAGTTAGAAAGAAACTTATTCTCAACTTACCACTGACACAAAAGTCTGTTCGATGTTTATTGCAGGTCACGGAAAAAGTGTTTATCAGTGTTGATGACGGCTAAATTTGGCTTCGTGGTCGTGAAGACACGAAATAAAAGTCAGCCCCTGACTAGCAAAGAAAGAACCACGGTAGACATCAAATAAAAAGTAAAATTGTCAGCAGTTTATTCCTGCCTTGATCACCTATCAAACGAAACACAATGAGATGACGCTCCCACAAAACATACAAAATCTAAAATAAATTATACTTAGTACACACATTATCGAAAACACAAATTCATTAAAATTATTTTACAAATATAAAAAAACGAAAGCTGCACTGATCGTGGCAATCGTCATGTCTCCGTATGGGAAGCATTATCTCACTGTGTTTCATTTGACAGGTGATGAAGGCAGGAATAAATTGCAGAAAATGTTACTCTTTATTTGATGTCTACCATGGTTCTTTCATAACCAGTCAGGGTTCCTTGTTTATCACTGTGTTTATCAAATGTCACTCACCAGAAGTTCTTTGCTATAGTAAGACTTAAGCCATTTTTTTTGCATATCGTAGGTCAGGGTAACTTGTTCCTTGTTTATCGTTCGTGTATAAATGCTCTGTTCCTAGATTTGTTGTTGTCCTTCCGTGCACACAGTATTCACATGTTATTTACTGCTGTCATCCATTGCTATTTGATGGTGTCAAACATCATTGCTGTGATTCGCTATTACTGGGTGCATCTTGTACCTTTCAGTTATTGTTAACCAATAGCAACAAGCCATGTGACCCTGCATAAGCTATAAATGTAAGTGCTTAGCTCATAATAAACAACCAGTTACTAGACGTCAATACGAGTGTTTGTTCCCTTCCTTTTAGTTAGGGGAAGTTGCTTTGAGCAAACCAATAATATGTAAGTCCAAGTACATATCAACTGGCGACGAGGATCATGGCTATCACCTACCTCTGCACTTAGTTATGTTTAAAATTCCCCTGCAGCTTCGAAGTTTCTGCTCCGAGTTTGAGGTAAGCTTGAATTTTGGTTATTTGGCAAATAACTGTAGTCATGCGCTGGGGGATGATTAAGTATCATGTCAATTTGAAACAGTTTTTGTTTCGCTTGTTTCGCTGGTGATTGTGTTGGTGCAATTTCTGGCTAAATATAGTTTACTGTCAGAATTACTTGTAGTATTTTTACTACTAATTTTTCTGTGTATTTCATGTGTTATAGCTAGTTTCGTAATTTAGTTTAAAGGCTGTGTCGAGGCGAGGCCTTGCGACTTTCTATGCTTGACTGTACTGGCTGGGGATGTCAGAAAATCGCAGCCGAAATTAGCGTATTTCAGTGAAATTTGCTATGCACAGATTAATCTTGAGGTTCTAAAGTTACTAACTTTATTACTTATTGGTGTGCAAACGGCTTTCTACCTCTTTTTGCTTACCGTGTTGTTCTCTGGGTATGTTTGTGCAAAACTACCTAGTAAATTTGATATTTTTGACTAGCATATTTACAGCTAGCAAGCTTGAAAATTTAACGTTTAAAATTGAGGCCTATAGATGTTTAGTGTTTCAATTTTGCGTTCAATCAATTGTGTCATTTTTGTTGGCTTAATTGCCTGGTTTTAATAAGTTTGATGGCCAATTGCTTATCGTGCTTCATATTTAATAAAAAAAAAGGTAAGTTAGCTTAGGCTGTAAATTTGAATGCTGCTTGTGTTGTAAAATTGTTGTTAAAATCTTTAAAACTTTAGTTACAGGTCATTTAGCGATTGTATTATGTTGAATTAGTGCAAATTAAGTCCTGTCAAATGAAAGGCCTTTTGATAAAATTAATTTTGGTTTGTTTATTAGCTCAGTTTAAAATGTCTGATAACACTGAAGCTGTCAAACCTAATGGTTTGTTCGATACTTATGAACCAAGCAAGCATTCTTGGTCGATGTATATTTTGCGATTTGGTTGTTTTCTTAAAGCAAAGGAAATTAAAAATGAAGACCGTTGTGACGTATTATTAGTTAGTGTTGGCGATGCGATGTTTCAGAAAATTGTTCGAATTATTGATCCACTTACCATTACAACTGTTATAACGCTTTAATTAAAGCAGTAGAAAGATTTATTGAACCAGCGCCTAGCACAATTTCAGAAAGACTCAGGTTTAACAAGAGGTCATAGAAATCTAATGAATCAATAGCCGAATACGTTGATGCTTTAAAACAATTAACCAAGCTCTGCGGTTATGATACTATTGTTGTAGGTAAAATCAAACACGAAATGATCCGGGTTCAAATTGTTGGTGGTGTTCCCAGCTCAATTATACGACGAAAGCTGATTGAGAAAACCTTAGATTAAAAAAACTACAGTTGAACTAGCACTTTCTTTGGAAGTAGCTGAACTGAACCAACGAGAGTTAAAAACCAGCGCTAGTAGTGTAGATTTTGTTGCTAAAACTAAAAAAGAAAGGTAACAGTTATCAGCAACGTAAACCATCCTCCTTAAATTCTAAAGATATGGTTTGCTTCTGTTGTAGCTTTAAGGGACACAGAAGAGCCCGTTGCCGCTTTAAAGACTACACTTGAAGGACATTTAAAGGCAGTTTGCTCGCAAAACAAAACGGGTAAACAGAGTACTCAGTGATCACAGTCTAAACCCTGTCCTAAAAAAAGTAGTGGCAAAAAGTTCAAATATGGCTACAAACAGAACAAAGCACATTTTTTGGAACAAAATGAAGTGTCTGAGTGTAGCACGCCGGATGAGAGTTTTAGTGATCATGAAATAAGTGACGAATCTGTTGATTACTTAGAGAACAACACGGTGTGCATTAACTCGCTCAAAGCAGAGAGATGGTCGGCCGAGTGCGACATCAATGGTGTAAAGTTGCCATTAGACGCTGATTGTGGTTGTGATGCTACAATTTTACCATTAAGTTGGTATCACGCATATTTTAAAGATTGTAAATATTTAAAACCAAATATTTTCGTCAAGTCATGGACTGGTCAGGTAGATGTTTTTGGTGCCATTAAAGTTAAATTGCAAATTGGCGAGAGAATTGATCAGGTTCAGATTTTTAATTGCTAACAAAGGACTACAGACTTTCATGGGAAAGGACTGGTTGGCGATTTTTGATTTTGATTTGAAACAGTTTTACCCACTAGTTTTAAATAAAATTAGACTGCTTCAAGAATTTGAAGCACTTGAAGTTAGAAGAACTGCTGTTCACCCAAGGCTTTAACAGCAAAATTTCCTGAACTGTTCAAGCCAGGGTTAAGATGTTTTAAGAACTATAAAGCAAAAATCAAACTAAAGCCTGATGCTGTTCCTGTTTTTCATAAAGTTAGACTAATTCCACTGGCACTTATTGATAAGGTTAATGACGAGATTAGACGCTTGGTGTCTCTTGGAGTTTTGGAACCAGTGAGTTCTAGCAGGTGGGCCACGCCCATTGTGGTGGTCCATAAAGCAGGTGGTGGCATTCGAATTGTTGGTGATTATAAAACTACCGTTAATCCGCAGCTCGAAATTGACCATTACCCAGTTCCCACTGCTGCCGGGTGTTTGGCAGGCTTTCTGGAAGTGATACTTTTAGTCTGATTGGCGTTAAGGATGCATTCATTCCTTCAGATGGAGTTAGATTCAGAATCACAGGAAGCACTTGTAATAAATACGCCCTTGGATTGTTTAAATTTTTAAGATGTCCATTTGGGTTGGTTAGCAGCTCAGGTATCTTCCAAAGATTAATGGTTAGTGTAACATCAGGAATTAACAATTGTGAACCATTTTTCGATGATATCCTCGTTAGTGGGCAGGGTGCTCAACATGACGACAATCTTGGCAAATTGGTGCCAGCCTTGCAAAATTCTGGAGCCCAGCTTGGTCTGCAGAAGTGTAGAATTGGCCAATCTGAACTGAAATATTTGGGACATAAAATCGATTCAGAATATTTGACAAACTTACTAGAGCTCTTCAAGGCAGTGATGAATGCTCCTAGAAATATACCTGAATTGCAGAGTTTTCTCAGTTTTATTAATCAATATGCAAAATACCCACCAAATTTGGCTCATGAATTGATTTCCATAACTAAATTTACTTAGTCCCAATCAAAAATGGGTTTGGGGCCCTTCTTGTGATGCAGCTATGACTAAAATAAAACAGTTGTTCAAAACTTCCAATGTTTTAGTTCACTACAATTACAAATACAAGCTTACACTGGCCACGGACGCAAGTCCCTACGGTTTAGGCAAGTATTTATTGCATACCTTTCCAAATGGCCAAGACAAACCTATTGTGTTTGCCTCTAGGAAGCTCACAAAAGCAAAGCAAAATTATTCTTATTTTAATAAAGAAGCACTTGGGGGCTCATGGGGAATGAAAAAATTCCATCAGTACTTGTATTAGAATCATTTCACTCTCCAAACGGACCTTTATTTGGATTTTTGGTCCAAAAAAAGGAATACCTCAAATGGCTGAGAGTCATGTGCAGCGATACGCACTTCAGTTAAATGGCTACTCTTATACATTAGAACATGTGCCTGGTAAATACAATTTAACATCTAATATGTTGTCTCGTTTGCCACTTGAAAATACTGCTGAGGATTCGGATGATGAAACTTCCTTCAAAGTGCATTTCACACAGTCCATTGAATCCTTACCAGTGCTTAATAGTATCCTAGTTAAGGCAGCGTCATCGTACTGTAAATCATTGAATCATGTTGTGAAATTCATAAATTCTGTTATTTGGCAAATAATAGTTTAAAATTTTTGCAGACCAACAATATAATAAAGTTTGGTCTAAAGACCTATAAAATAGTATTTTTGCAAGAAATGAATTTTAATGCTGATCAAATGTTATAAATAAGAAATTGCAATTAATGAACAGCCTATGCTTTTTCGTTAATAGGGGGCATTGGTCTATTCCTATATAATGGGGGTGCTTGGGACATTATTCCCAAACACATTAACTCAAGCCGGACAGCTCTTCAACTGGGTTTATTCCACATTGAATAAACATTTTACAAAACATCACAATCAAACACAGAGCGATTCACACTCACAGTTACATGTCGCACGTCCTGTCTGGCTGACTGGCCGCACGAACTGAGCGCAGGAACTACTCCACCACTTAAGATAACAACAAAGGCTTAGGGTTGTAGCAATTACCTTAACATACTCACCCCCAACAACAAATTGGCTTCTGGACAATTGGCTGAAAACTCGTAGTATTACCAACAACGTCTGTTAACCCCAAAAACCAGAAATTTGTTACAATCATCTGTTAAACCAAATCAGCAAAGTATCAAGCGACGAGTTTTCGACAAATCAGTACCACATAACTTACAACAAAATCTATGAGTGCAGTTACAGTCCCAGCTATCACAGTGGCCTATTGCCTAATTGTAAATTGTAAGTGTAAACCAATAACGGACGTTCTGATGTTTCGACACCTTTTGAGGAAAATGAACCCAGCTTACTAGATTTATCTCACCCATTCTAAACTTCACATCACAACATTCAGACTCACTGTATTTAGTGGAATGGAAATAATGCTCTTGAACATCGATACATTGCTTTATGTGTTCCACATTGCACTGGATAAAATTGTGTCAGGGAATATATTTGTATAGTACTTTGTGTAACGATACATTCATGTAAATGATACACTGATTATTTGGGAACATTTATGTAGAGATATATATTGCATGGACATTTTCTGTATAAGTACATAACGTACGAAGTTGTGTAGGGATACACTGAAGACAAACACTAATTGGATATAGCTTGTACGGAAGATTTCCATTTCTATTTAAACTAACGCATGAAACCAGTTCCTCATGAGCAGTTCATCTCATTCATTCCAAAGAATTAAATGAACGGGTCATGAGGAACTGGTTGCATGTTAGTTTAAATGGAGGTGGAAATCTACCATGCAAGATGTCCTCAATGAGTGGTTCTTACGCAGAATGAGAAATCAATAAGCTTTTACCTATTTTGTGTTTTGCTCTTGCAGAAGGAAATTTGATAAGGAGGCTGAGTTAATGACAGCAGCTTTAATTTATGGCCGTTTGTTGCCAGTTCAGGAGATATTACGCAGGCAAAAAAATCGATATCATCAAATTAGCTTGAGCGGCATTATGTTATGTGATTAATGAGATGCGACACCAGGACGCCAGGTCTGTGTAATGTGTCGTAGGTAATTATCAACATTTTGAGGTGCGGAGGAAAAGCAGTAACATACGCCGCTGACAATCGAGCACTTGTTCAAGTATAGAACTCGTTCCCCAAGATACTTATGGACATGAAACACTGTGTTGAAATCGAAATGCGGGAACCAGTTAAAAACTTGGTGCTCTCAGGAAGTTGCAATTCAGAAAGCAACTGCAACAACCATAAGACTGAAGAAAACATTAGCTCTGATAAGATTCTGCACCCAACGTTTTGCTTAAGAACTTTGGACCTGTTAAAACGGGTTTGCTGCGTTTATGGAATCCACGTTCACACCTCAGATGTGAGTGAAGAAAAACGATGTGGTGTTTTTGCAAGACTGTGGTTTCTATTGGTTTTTCAGATAATTGTGCATACTTATTATACTGTGGTGAGCATTATCCTAATGTATTCAGCCGCCACTTCATATGCTAAAATCACATCCCATGTTCTGATGGTGCCAATGCATTTGTTGATCTATTTATGTGTGGTCGCTATTTTGCATCGCAAATCGAAGGTTATTGGTAAACTCTTGGCAAATGTATTAGATGTGCACGCAACACTCGACCAATCCAGCGGAAAGAATCTTTATCGCCGGTTAGCTGTTCGGTTAGGATTTGTACACATCTCATGTTTTGTTTTTGCTGCATGCATTTTTGTATCAGTCGTAATCACTGACGAATCAAAACTGCAAAACTTGCTCTCATTTTATACACATGGAAAAACTGAGGGAGTGAGTTCTCGGCTAAGGATCCTGCCTTTCATTTTATTAGATTTTGTTTCTATTTTACTTTCTTGGATCGTTGTTGTTTTAGGAGCTACGATTTTTGGATTTATGTGTAAAACCATTGGAGAGGTATTTGATGCATTTAACGAAAAAATGAAAACATTTTGTGATTCAAAATCATTATCTTGGGAACAAGCTCGTAGCTTTTCTTTGAAACATGAAAGCTATTGCGAACTTATAGACAACATCAGCGACATATTTTCACCTCTACCTTTATTGCTGCTAATGGCAAGCACAATGGATATCATTCTCACTCTGAGAGTCTGCAAATGGGAAGAGAACAACACAATAATGGATACTTATATTGTGTTCTACGTTACTAATTGCCTAAGAGCACTTTACGTAATTTATGCTGTTTGCAAGGATGCTATTAACTTGGATAAGAAAGTAAGTGGTGTTTTTTTTTTAAATAACTTCTGCAATAATTGAATGTGTGATTTTTTTTGATAATTTGATTTTTTATGGTCAGCTCTAGGGGTACAGCCAGGAATATTGCATAAAACAATATATAGGGTGTCTGAAACGACTGACCCCCACCTCAATAAGTTTTTGTCCAGTTGATATTAGAAAATGGGACTTTATGAATCGTTACTGACAAATGGAATGCAAATGTTGATGGAATGTGAATTTTTCCGAACAGACTTGAAAAGAGTATAGAGGGTGTCTCAAACGTCCCAAAACCAATCACTTCTTGTCCAGTTGCTGTAGGAAAATGAGATTTTGTGAATCGCCAGTGACAAACGGAACTCAAACGTCGATGGTATGTAAATTCTTGGCACCCACCTAGCGAGCTCGTAGAGGTAAATGTAAAATATTGAATACGGACGTGGGATCGAAAGAATTAAAAATGACGAGAACATCTCAAACCATTTTGTGACCATTTTTACATTTGGTTGAGACATTTAGTGTGCACCCTTCCATCTTGCTGTTCCCTGTCAAGTCCACGAGAATGCCCCCTGGGAATTTACTCTCCATCAACGTGTGTATTTCTTTTGTCAATAACAATTCCGAATGTATCATTTTTTCACCGACCAGATAACAACTTATTGTTGTGGGGCATAATTTTGTGATAGTAGATAGTTTTGTGTAAGTCACTCGTGACCCCAGTGTAATACATTTCTTCTTTAGCTCTACTGTAATTTCACTAACACTTTCGTTACATGTAAAGTAAAATTGTTGCTATTTTTTGGGTATTTACTGTATGCTAGTGAAGAGTGGTAAAGTTGCAGTTGGTGCAAGCCGAAATTTTATCATTCAACTTCCTACAGTTGAAATATTTTCCCAGAAACAATTAAAGAGCAAGACACTTCTCCAAGCGATATTCAAAATAGTAAACAGTAGCAACAGAAACAACGGTGTTCAAAGAGCCCTGACATGGATGAATCACTAGATAAACCACTGGTAATCCTGTAGTGTCAATTCTGCCCATTGCCACTAGTAATCCTCCCGAGAAGCCTGAATCATAGTCTCTGTTGTTATTTCTATATCTGCACCCACCAAAAGAGAAGGCGGAAATGAAGGGGAAGAAGGAGCTGTCTTACTGAAGTAATACAACTTGAAATGTCTGAATTTCAGCACAACAGCAACATTTCACAATTCTATAGTTCTTCAAAAATTAGTAGGCTACCATTAGGTGCCATGTCACTATCATATCCGCGCAACACAGCACCAGCCAGGTCCTGGGTTCATGTAACCTGCTAAAACAGTAAATTCCAATAATAATTATTCTTCTCTAAATCAATGGCTCGCCTTTACTACCAGCCAATGTAGAGTGTCCAAATGTCGAAATGGCGAACCTGTAACAACCATGTGCGTTAGTTCAAATTTTTTTCTATTTCTAGTAAAATAAACCATGTAATTTTATTAGAAATAAATAGAAATCTACCCAACATTTTAATGCTATTGTGGTGGTAGCCATCTTGAAATTTCGAGGTCCCAGTGGTTATGCATTTTATTACTTTTAAAATTGGGTTGCCGTCCAAATTAAATATTGCACTCCAGTGATGGCAGCCATCTTCTATCAGCACGACACAATGCCCCTTTTCTTCTCAAATGTTTCAGTTAATGTAATCTAATAGATCACAACAAAAAAAGGTCATGGACACAATGGGGTCATGGATTCGAGGGAAATGATCGTTGTATATTGTCGATGCCAAAATGTTATCAATTTTGTTATATTTATCAAGATATAATGGATTTAGTTTCATCGAAAATATTACCTGTTTACCTAACTCACGGAGTATTGGTGCCAGAATTGCTTACTCTCAATTTTTCTCCAGAATGCGTTTGTTCTGTAAAATTAAATTTTTTTTATATTTTCATTGAAATTAACCTTGCGTCGGTATTCAATGAACTCCTAAAATGTTTTATACAGATCCGTTAACCAAAAATTTTCTTCGGCATTTACCGGATGTTTATGTCATGTTTTCCTGTCTTTTTTCCCCCTTCTGTTACAGGCACACCAGTGCGTACAATACTTCATCGCATTTACTGTGCAGAGAAATACAGCTACTGATCATTTAGTAAGCTACCCACATTACTTTTTTTCTACTAGCATCGTTGTAAAGTGCAAGTATATCCCTATCGGCTTTACACAGTATTCAAGGAATATGACGAAAGGCTCTTTTCTTTTCGGTAACTAAAGTTGTGGGTTAAGGATATTTCCGGTTGACCATAACTGGAAATATCTTTAGCCTATAAATAAACTTTTGTTACCAACAAAGTATTTGATAGCCGATTAGTCCAACTCAAAATATAAAAAATAAACGAAAAGGTATTTTTTTTTAATCAAATCAAAGAAACGGTAAAAAACTTTCAAGTTCGATAAGATTTCATTTGGAAATAAGGTTATAAAAACGAAATATTAAAAATGTATTATGAATTACTTGGTAATTATTTTCTACAGAATTGTTTTCTAAAATTAAAAATATATAGAAAAAAGTTTGAAGAAATTTTAGCTAGCGTACAAAGTATAAGAATTAACAGTTTTTATTGTAACCCTTTTAAAAGCCAGAACAATCGTATGCACAATATTTAAGACAAAAGTATGCCAAAAAACCGCACACAAAACCCAATGAACAAGTAATACACCAGCATCGTGCACCAACATAAACTGTGACAGCATCAAA
>JAHWFP010173708.1:376-19040 GCA_023313725.1 Lithobius niger | reverse complement strand
TACGTTTAGAGCCCCGTGGCATCTTTCCTGCAAACCTATCCCCGTCTACCCCTCCCCCCAATCCTTCCCCATAAATTCGCTTTCAACATCAAAGGCGGTTAACACGGCCGCAATTGCAATCCTTTCTAGCTCCTGTTTGATTATTAACTTAACTGGGATGATAAATTTTAAATTGTGCATCCGAACCCTCAGGATGTGTTCGGAAATATTGCGTTTGATCATAAATGATGCTAAATGTTTTATGGTAAAGGCAAACTGGCTCATCGCACCCCAAAGATTAGATGTAAAAAAAAAAAAAAAAAACTCCATCATGTTTCTTACTGATGTTTTCAGCAATCTGAAATTCGGCATCAGAACGTTCTTTCTGTTCAGCTTCATGTTCGTACATGTAGTGAAGACCTATAATGTAATTCTCAAATTTCCCCCAATAAGGGACGTTATTTTGGTTGGTCGGTCGAGTGTAGGGGATAGGAGAAAGGAGGGGGGTGTTTAACCCTCCAATGTTTGGTCAGTCGGAAAAATCTTTATTTTAGTAATCCGAAAACTGTTCTACCAGGAGCGAAAGGTATGCTACCCTTTGCTACCCCATTTGTACTGAGTCCTGATCCCTGGAGCCAGGTGGCGAACTAGTGTCAGTTTTGACTTTTGCGGAAAACTTACCTTAAAATTTATGCTGTGTAGGTTTTTACCTAATAAATATGTTTGAAAAATATCCCTTGTGCTGCGAATAATCCAAGTATGTGTCGTTTCGCAAGAACAACCGTTTAACCGAACTTAAAACGAGGAAGGCATTTTGTTTTTCGATCCATGGCCGACTGGAGTAGAAATTGTTTGTCTTACCTCCTGACTCTACGCCAGTTCTAACACATGTCAGAAATTTAGAGCTCTTAGCACTGCTTTGGTAAAATAAGATTTTGGCGATATTAAATCCTGGAGCCTGGAGCCAGGAGCGGAACCTGCTACTTCTTTCCCAGACGGCCTTCTGAGAAACTGTGAAATACAAAACGAGAATTACAACACGGATACTCTCACTCCCTACGGATGCGTACGGCATTTATTTACTCCTGGTGCTACTGAGGTAAAACAATCAAAGTTAAAAATTGCGTTTCCCAAAATTAGATTGTTATAAGGATAAAGCCGTCCCGACTTTTGTGCATCCGTAATCTTCATAACGAATTGTGCAGGTTTCTGAAAAATCTGGATTGATAAACTTAACTTAAACTTAGGTTTCTGCTTTAATAACTTTTTTTTTGAATTAGTTTTTATATGCATTGAGCCTGTGAGACGCAGGAAAATGGTCAATGAGGTTCATGGTTATACAATATAGCGCTTATCAAGTACGATCACGTGACTTCACACTGCCTATTATGACCAGCCATTAAAAAAAAAAAGACCAACCATTGCCACCGTGAGACAACCACATTGTGTAAAATCAAAGTATGACAAAGAACTGGTAATTTTTTTTTGCCCGTCACACTGCCCGTTTTGTTGTAGCATTGGTTTTTCTGTTTGTTGGGGCCCAGAGTTTGATAGGCTAAGTTTTCCATCAACAATGCATGTCTTCGTATTTCGTTTGGTAACACTGTTATTACTAATATGCATGTCCCTTCACACTGCCAGCCACTCGTCCTTTTTTATAGTTACCGTGCAAAGAATTAAAACGCTCGCCCGTTTTCAGTGCTACCGTCAAAAGAATGAAGTGTCTTCCTTTATTGCTTTGCTGCCATGAAAAGAATACATATGCTCGCCCTATCGCAATAATATGATGCCCGTTTTTATCCAATGACGTAATGACTCCTTTCCCTGTCCGCATCCTAAAACCATGCATCATCCATGCTAAGCAAAATAAATTCACCCAAAACTAAAAAAAACTGTTATAAGAGAAGCCACCAACTTCCCAAATTGAAGGTAGTGATATCATTAAACCAGGGAAAGCCCTCCAATGTTAACCCTATTAGCCAAGTTAACCGCACCGACTAATAGTTCGAAAATTAAATGAAAACTAGAACATGGCTACCAATCTTCAAGTTTTCATTTAACGTCCAAAGTATAATTCGGTGAAATTAACTTGGCTAATAGGATTAACCTTGGTAACCTCTCCCTGGTTGAGTGATATCACGACCTTCAAGGACCGACCCTTTTTGGAAACTTGGCGGCTTCTCTTATACTAATTTTGGATTTGGGTGGATATCACAACTTTCATAGGACTGTGAACTAATAAAAGGCCAAACCGTCTTATCTTCATCTTTACCATTTTCCGGAGAAATTTTATATATAAATTTTCAGATTGAATATTTTCACAATTGCCATTAACCTATTAGCCGATACTTCAGGCAAACTGATATGGTTTGGTTTCACTGTATAGCGATGCTCCACATGCTTCAATTTCTTCAATCCCATTTTGGCGCACACTGGCTCACAAATCCTGAATTTTGTACGCTTTGCTCACTCAATCAGCACATGCCCTTCAGATGCTCTTCCCGAGGCTACACGTGTCTTACACGTGACTCAACCTATTTTATTTTAGGAATTTTTTGTCTGTAATAATCTGTCGTTACATCAGCCAAATTGATAATTTTTTCGTTTGCTATCTTCGTTCACATTTTGTCCTGCAGAAATCCCTGAAGTTCACTGTTGCTAAAACATCAGGACACAAGGCATTTTGTTTTTTGATAACATAAACCCTGTTGGCTCGTAGATGTTCGTATTGTTGCGCAACCGTCATCTAACGTCCTTTTGTGTCCCATTTCGTGGGTGGTTGTCCGGCGTAAGATGGTGTATTTGCGTCGTCACTGTTTACTGTGTATAGGTTACTTAAGTAGATTAAGTAACGTAGGTGTGAGCGGATGATTTAGTGGACCACTATTTGCTCAATAAATCTAAATCTAAATCTAACGTACATCACTTTTATTGTTACCCAAGAAACAAACTGGGATGAAAAAATTAGAACTATTTAAAATACTTGGTGTTTACTACGTGGTAACCAATTGAAAACGTCTACCATCTTGTAAAATTCTTAACTTTATAGAGTCAATGAAAATTGGAAGGCACATCACGTCCGTTTAATTTTAAAGATTGATAAGCAAGAAGACAAACCAGCTGGTCTTAAGACTTATCTGCATAATATACTAATAAAAATCACCAAGGAAACCTATCGCAACCAAAGAAAAGAAATGGCTAAAGCTTGTTTTGAAATTGAATTCTGGAAGCGGATTATGGGTCGACACCAATAAAATAGGCATTCAGAACACTCAAATAACATTAACGCTATATTTATTTCAACCCTCACATCAGGCAAAAAAAGAACAACAACTGTAACAAACAGAAAACATAAGTGCAAATTTCTCGCAACCCCCTAGTAACCAACGAAGATCCGTGATTTAAAAGCAATATCAATACAAAGATTAATGTGGTTTTAAAAAAAATCAACACTTACCAGATTAAAAAAAGAGTACAAAACCGCAGCTTCGCACACTGCACAACTGACCAAGACGTGCGGGAACAATAACTTAGAATATAAATGATAAATACCTTCTTAACGACTTCCCCCCAATGCTCATCCAAAAAGTGCTCCATAAGGAGAGAAAAAAACTCCGAAGATCTACACCCACCCTCCATAAACTGTCCCCCCAACCCGAAGTCATCAGCTGGTCTAAAATTCCTTATGTGCCAAAACTTTTTTCCACTTTTAGTGCTACTCTTGCAAGACAGGGGGTCAGGATGGTTCAAGCACCGCTCCCAAACATCCACAACTTGACCAAGAGTTCTTCAAAACCTTCCATGACATCTTCTAGCAACGTTCTACCAAAATCCCTCCAAAAATTTTGACACTCCGTCTATGCTATAAAATGTGGGGGTGGGGGAAATGGGGAATCATGTGGGGCCCTCTATATTGGGGAAACGGGACGTCCAACGGGACGCCGAATCTGTGAGCATGAAGCTGCTGTTCGGGCGGAAAATACCTCAAAAAATAAACAAGAAAAGCCATTGGGACGCACAATATCAACACAAACCACAAACCGAACTAGGGAGCAACAACTATCGTGTTTGTCGAATCACATGTGGGTATCAGAAAGCAACTGGAGGGACTAACCATTTTGAACAACAAGGGAAGATTACTAAATCTAAACCAGAAATATCCGAACTTAAAAACGTGGAAGGAAATACTCCATGCCCTGCCACACAATCAAATCTAACTATTTTCAAATTTTTATTTAAAAATTTTTTAATTCTTGATTCTCTCCCATACTGAGCATTTTCGGCAAAATGGCTGGTGTTGGTTAGTAGGCATTTGGCCTCTATATTTTTTACCTTTTTACTTTTTTCCTTCTTTTTAATCTGGTAAGTGTTGATTTTTTTTAAAACCACATTAATCTTTGTATTGATATTGCTTTTAAATCACGGATCTTCGTTGGTTACTAGAGGGTTGCGAGAAATTTGCACTTATGTTTTTTGTTTGTTACAGTTGTTGTTCTTTTTTTGCCTGATGACGGCCCCCATGTGAGGGTTGAAATATAGCGTTAATGTTATTTGAGTGTTCTGAATGCATATTTTATTGGTGTCGACCCATAATCCGCTTTCAGAATTCAATTTTCCAAGCATTCAACCGACTACCCCTCTAGCAAATTTGAAATTCAGTCAATTCTATCGGGTCTAACATGGATAGCTGAGTAACACTGACATCGACTGTATAGTAAACTGTGCTGAACTCAGAGGAAGAATGGACTGGCGAATAAGTTGTCTACATCTCTTTCAAATCCTCTGGTCAGCCTTTCTAAGCCTTTTCAAATTTTATTTCTTTTGTTAGAGAAGTAGTTGCTTTCTCTACAAACACATCCGTCCCAGTCTACTTTTATTCTGACATATTTTTACTGTACGGTCCATAGCAAACCATCCAGGCACAATTGCCAGCTTACCTATTTTCATGTTTCGCCTACCACTGACTTCGTTTCAAAAGCATGCAGAATTCCATTTATTTTAGTATTTTGACCTTCTTCATGCTTGTTCAGAATTTGCATGCTGTAATTCAAGCCTGCGTGTTCCACGGTTGCTGAAGTCATGCTGCAAGTCATTGGTTGTTGCGGGAAAATACGGATGCAGAAGCCCATTAAGTTTGACAGAACGATTTCACGGGCGGTCATATAATTTTTGGCAGATGACCCCGATTAAACCATATAATATAAATATAAATATAATGTTAATGTTAATTATAATGTTAAAAATGAAAATAGGATAACAGATTGTAGGAGGTTTGATGCACTCCCGGCTAAAGCCATAGTTCCAGATGGCGAGAAGGACAATTTTTACTAATAAATTGCAACCGTAAATTCCTAGGATCTTTTTTACGTGCCGCAATCAACATGATCACGAAGCATCACAGAGGCCTTCTGTTCCCGAAAAATCCGGAGTGGGTTGAAACAGACTCGTACCCGGGAACTCCGGCATATGAGACAGGCGTGCTAACAGATGACTACCCAGATATAAGAGACTTGAAACATAGATTACACATGAAAGATTCTCATCCTAAAACTTGAGTACACGTCTGTTTTGTGGGTGATATCTCACCTAGCAAAAGGATATCCTTTACCGCAACCAAAACGTCGAGAATGCAAATACGAAAATAAAAATCGAAAATCTCGAAATATAATAAGGTATTAATTTCATCTTCGAACTATTAAATTTCTTGCACGGAACACCTTTGTCACGAAATTTCCAGCAAGCCACAACAAAATCGTGAACAGTCAGTGTCCCGTAAAGAGAACTCACCCAAACACACTCAAACAGTTAAACCGAGACATAGTATCAATATTCAGGGGGTATGACATCGCTTGCTTCGTTCACTTCGCCAATTCAAGATTAAGAAACGATGTGGCGCATCCATTTCAGATTCAATTTATGGGATGCCACGTTTCGGTGCTAATCCTGCACCGTTATCAAGCACAAATAATACATTAGAATCAGTGCGAGCTATTGAACACCGCAATCAATGTTGAAAGGTGTGTGCATGTGGGGACAAAGAGGAAAAGCTTGGTAGTATAGAAATAGAGTGCGAGAAATTCAGGTCACACTCCACCTTTCAATGTGGTTCCGTCCTTTACCAAAACTCATGTTTGTTGCAACAGTGCACCGGTGTATGCGTTTTAATGCACACTTTTGGTAGAACAACATCCGAGTCAGTGCGGAATCGTCCGAGGGAGGCGAAGTTGTATCTATTTGAACCTCATAAATTAGTTTAGACTAGAAGAGTCGCTCGCTTCGCTCGCTCATTCCGCATCGTCTCGCTCCCCCCTCATTTAATTTGCCGTTCCGTCGGTAGATGGCGGAGATGGCATCGTATGTCCTGCTTGCTGCTGTGCTGCAGATGACCGCTGCGTTGCGGATCTTGTGTGATTATATATATCTAGATTTACGCTTTGAACTTTTATTTAAATAAAACGTCTGTCATCACTTCATTGTTTAATTTTGTAGTTGCGGTATGTTTTGTCAAACTCGGTGGCACCAGTGACGTGATATCAACATTAAGTATAATTAAGTGGGGTTGATGGATCCACACCATCCATCTTCAGCCTAGTCAAAAGTGGGCTAGGGGGTAAATTTTGAGGTGTAAAAACAGAACAAAACCACAATGTAGCTTTGTAAGGAAGGCCGGGGTGAGGTTGGTAATGTGGGGGGGGGGGAGGGGGGTGTAGGAATTTCAAACCGAGCACGACAGGAACTGAACAGGTGGCCTTTGTCATACCTGGAAGCAATAGTTGCAAATGTGCATTGTTTGAAAAGATTATAGATTAATATAGTCTTTGAGCTGTTTTGTATTGCTTTGTAAACGGTTATGAACTGGGGATGGGTAAGAGTTGAAGTTTTTAAATTGGTTTGTGTCTCATTCATATTGTCTCAGTTCAGTCCAAACACGGATTCAAGTGAGGTTGGCGCAATCATTTTTACCTTTGTGCGCCAGCAATCAATGGCAGTTGGTAGAAGCAAGTTGATTCTCTGCACTTATTCCCACTAAAATCATTTGCTAGCTCATTAGCATGGGCTGTATTCCAGCATTTCTGCTTTAGCGCCAATCTCGTTTCGCGTCACTTGCCAAGTGAAAGCAGGTAATGGCCTGTAACTTGATGGCTTCTTCTCCTCCTGCCCGACAAATGTAGAGGCGCCTTAATAATTTGTCGCTGCCTAATGACTCGTTTGTCTCATTAGTCAACGCCAAACGCGCAAAATTCGGCTTGACATGGCCGGAATAATTAGAAACCAGAGTCGGGAGTTAGTGCACACACGTACACACACACATCTGCACTAGTGAATGTGGCCCGAAAAAAACCACCAACTTAAAAGACTGAAACGAGCGCCCCCTCAGAGGTTTAAAGTTGTAATTTTTTTTTCCCGACAGTCGCTTGGTCCCTTGTTGGGAGCTTTGAACCAATTTAGACAGAGGACTAAACAGGGCGGAAAGCCAAATGGGCTAGAGAAGTGTTAAATAAATACTGATACAAACCTATGTACGTTGCGTTTTGGATTTTAAAATGTCAGACTGCCTGAACGGGGAGTTGAACCCACGACCTTTGAAACCAAAGTCCAAAGTCCTTACGCGGTGTCAGTATGGCTTAGCGGTAGCCTTTGATTTCAAAGGTCGTGGGTTCGATTCCCGCTCAAGCATGCTGACATTTAAGCACAAAAAGCAACGCCTCCTTTGAGTTGAACACCCCATTTGAGTTGAATAACTACACTTAGATTGTTGTGGCGATATCGGCTAAAGATTAACTGGACAATACAGCCGAACAGGGAAAATCCGTGTAATGCAACGCTGGAGTCCGGTAAACTCCGTTTATTAATTACGTCAGCAAGTTTAGCACGTTCAAGGTCGTTTTAACTTAAGACGGAAGAACAAAGGATAATAGCTGGCAAAACCAACGTGAACCGTCCGAAATGTTTTGTGTTGCAGGTTTAGAGTTAGAATTTAAGGCAGGGCTGACAAGACTTTTACCGTCCTTTCTTCCAGCAGAAACTGTATTTATGGACTTTTCCATCTCGTCAGTTGATCCCGCGCGTTATTCAGATCTTGTCTCGCTGGGATTGATCATCTCACTAATGCACTGACAGTTCTACTCTGCAGTATTAATTTTATTCAACTCAGTTCTACTCAGTTCCACTCTGCGTTATTACTTCAGGGTACAAAAACACCCGTTTTCATATAGCAACAATTTATTTATTTTTCAGCTGCCTCTTTTCTTAGAAATCTAGACACACGCTAGTGTGTCGCCGCCAAGTAACAGTAGATCATCCCATTGTAGATATCCGATTGTTAAAAATTGATTGTTAATGATAAAAAGGCGGCTCACTAGCAGACATGTGTCTGTTAACTGTAAGCAATAGAAAGCATATATTGGCATGTTGAGGATAAATCCCAATGCGACAGAAACGTTTCAAATTGTGGAAAATGTTAGGGGAAGGGTCAGAGATTAAGAAAAACTAAAAAAACTAAAATTTAAAGGATGAGTGTACACCAATCATAGAGAAAAAGATGCGTCAATAACGTTGTTTTTATGTTACTGTCTAGCTGGCTAGCTAGCCCAGCTAGCTAATAATATTTTTCCCATGTTAAATCCCATAGACTTTTTGCTCATGGCTAGCGCAAAATTTAGAAGGCCTACGTACCTGAACTTTTGCACACGGATGCATAGTGAGGATGGTCCTTTTGTTGGTTTGGGGGTTGTAGGGGTCAGGACAAATGCGTGGGAGGGTTTTAAAATTCGCCACAGGCGAATTTCTTTTCCAAGTTGCAACCAAAGATTTTAAGCAACAATGGCATGAACAATCAAGACTGGTCCTTAGATTTATTGTAAAAGCCTGGACGAACTAAAAACTGAACTGTAACGAAGGACAAAATAAAGAAACATTAACGTTGCCGTGGATTGCGTAAGAATAAAGGGATGCGCGTTAGATGATGGTTATGCAACAATACGAGCATACACGAGCTAATGGGTTTTTTGTTAACATTTTTTGTTAACAACCCAAAAATAAATTGCTTCGCATTCTGCTGTTTAGTAACAGCGACCTTCGGGGGTTTCTGCATGACTAAATGTGAACTAAATCTTGAAAAATTAAGAGGCAGGTGAAGGGCTAAACAAAACAACTGAAGGGGATGCGCTGATTGAGTGAGCGAAGCGAACGAAATCAGCGATTGTTAGTCAGTGTGTGCAAAAATGGGATTGAAGCATCTTAAACAGACGGTGTAACCTTATGTACGTTCACAATCCTATGAAAGTTGTGATATCCACCCAAAACCAAAACTGGTAGAAAATCCCGCCAAGTTTCCAAAAACGATCGGTCTTTGAAGGTAGTGATATCATTCCACCAAGGATAGGCCGCCAAGGTTAATCCTATAGCCAAGTTAATCGCACCGAATAATACTTTGGACGTTAAATGAAAACTTGAAGATTGCCACCGCTAGTAGCAATCTTCTAGTTTTCATTTAACTTTCGAACTATTAGTAGGTGCGATTAACTTGGCTAATAGGATTAACCTTGGCGGCCTTTGCCTGGTGGAATGATATCACTACCTTCAAAGGCCGATCGTTTTTGGAAACTTGACGGGTTTTTCTACCAGTTTTGGTTTTGGGTGGATTCGAATTACTTAATCCACATCATTTGGGTCTTCCAGTTTCTGCTTGTTTTTTTTCTTCTTTAACGGCCGAAAGAAAACCTCACAGATTTTCCTTCAAGCTCAAGACAATCAAACCATGTGGGACCGACCATCTTCTTACTGCAACCATGAAACCCATTAATAAATAGAGATGCAAGCCATTTACGTTGCATTTTGGACTTGTGTGTCAGACTGCCTGTTCCCCGCTCAGGGATTCTGACATATTAGTCCAAAAGGCAACGTAAATAGGCTTGCATTTGTATTTATTGAGTTTATTATTATCAATAGTTCGAAGCATGTACAAGGACAATCATATAAGTGACAAACCCACAGACCACAAGAGCACATGCCCCCATGTGGATTGGGGTAGCACAAACATATAAATCAAACAAACACAAAGAAAAGATATTTCCTACAATCAAACCTAGGGATTACATGCGAGAAATTGTTTAAGAAAAAAATCCATATAAATGTGCAAAACAATGAAATAACAACAATGAAAACAGAAAGACAAATTAGGTAAATTTGTGAAGTCAGAACAAAAAAAGTAAAGGAGTAATCCGAAGAAAACAGTCTAATCTGAACAAGAATCGCACAATATTCTGCCAAAAGATACGAAGAATGCAAAATGAAACATAATATTTAAATTAAGAAAAAGTTAGGTCACAACAATGAACAAATTTTCTAAGGAAGATGGGTTTAGATCAAGTAGCCACCTGAACAAATGTTTCTTAAATGATGACATCCCACTCAAACTTTTTATATCTATGGGCAAGGAATTGTAGAACTTATTACCCAGAAAGTAACTGCATTTGTGGATTTCCCTATCAACTTTAGGTTGAACAACGTATAAATTGGATTCGTTCCTAGTACGGTAATCAGTTACTAGACGATTGGTGAAGTGAGCACCGTTTTTACGAAAATTAATTAAAGTTCTGTAGACGTTCAGATGGCGGGCTGGCAGAATATTAAGCAGTTGGAAGATAGAAAAAGTGTTGTCACGTCGTTTCTTGAACATAATCGTTCTAATAATACGCTGTTGCAGTTTAATAACAGGGTCAACAGCATTAGAGTAGGTGCCACCCCAGAATAAAATTGAGTAATGCACAAAAGATTGTGCCATGGAAAAATAAAAAAAACTTTCAGCGATATGCGTGGTACAAGTTTTCTAATGTAAAACATTTTACATAGAGGACTCTTACATTTAACTCTTGTTGAGGCTTTGGCTTTGGTCTTTAACCATGAAACCCATGACAGAGTTGCAACAGGAAACAGGCTTACTTGCGTCACCATTTTGTGTCGAACGCCAGGTCACCCCCCATCAACCACTCAAACCCGGAGGTGATCCGGTGGCCCGGAATAAACAACTGTAACCCGTTGGTCCTATAACCCGTTGGAACACCGGGTCACCCAATCAACCACCCAGACCCGGAGGTGATCCGGTGGCCCGGAATAAACAGCTGTAACCCGTTGATCCGTAACTAAGTGGTTGTTGGTAACCTAGTTATCAACTTTTAAGATTATTGTTTCCTTTTAATTCAAAGAACGACGGTTTGTCTTGTCCAATATACGTAAATTATGAATAACCAGAATCCTCTGCTAAGTAACTGCGAGTTTAATAGCAAGTACTTGTTTCTTTTATTTTTTTACCTTTGAAGTGATGCATTCTTATTGGTCAGGATGGCTGAATTGTTAGAGGGCGCAGAGATCTCGGATTCGAGTCTGACCTCTCATTTGGTAAATAGGAAAGGAGATTAGTATAAACAGCTTTAATTTTGGAGTAGCTGGTTTCAGAACTTGGACGAAGGTGTTCCACATTCATAATGCATTTTTACGCCTTCTAAGTGCTGCAGCAAGCGTGTTCGTCCGTGTAATTCTCTTAGATTAAAATCAGATGTGGAAAGTTTGGTCAACAAATGAAGTCTTTTGATCCATATTTCAGAATTTAAAGATGCCTGTGAAATCAATACCGGTACGAAACGATCGCAAAAGTTACAAACATAACTCCGAAAATAATAATTTCATTTCACAGGAATTCTCAACAAAATTTTCAGTTTACAGACCAAGCATGCATTAATAACCAGGAACGGAACCAGGACCATAACATGTCAGTTGTTTCAATCAAAGGCAGCTGTTGTCACACATAATGGATATACGAGCCGACTTGTCGTTAATGTCGCAATAAAACTGCTGTAAACGAATTGCAATGACAATAACAGCGGCTTGTCTAAACCAGTGAAATAGATTGGTTTCACCAGGAGCTAATAAAAAAGCATTCACGGCGGAGGTCGAGGGAGTGTCTGTGCTGTGACTATGCCCATCCCTTATCACAAGATCGTCTGGGAGAGGTGCTGTGTGTTTCGTTACTCAACTGTAGGCCAGTTGCTTCAGCATCGGTAGAATCGTATTTTACCAACACATCATTAAAAGGTGTCAACTTTCTGGCACGTGTGTGAACTGGCGTTGAACCATAAGGCATGCCGCGCGATTTCTATTCCAGTCGGCCTTAACTTAAAGAAGACACCTTCTTCTCCACTTCAAGTACTTCAAATGCACATGGAGTTTGCGCATTCCTGGACTACCCCTGGCAGGAGTGACATTTTTTCTCACCGATTTAATATTTGGCACTCCGTTGAGCCGTACGGGTTATCGTTTATGCTGCTTCTGGTTTCATATAATAGTTCACGGTAACATTTCACCTAACGTAATACCTTCCTGTACATTATTGGGTGCATGGGGTGCAACTATTTTCCTACTCACAACAATTCGGCCGTAAAAATGTTTTTTTTTATTGTTGTCGACCCTTCACTCACTGACCCACTTACAGATAGTACTTTTCTTACTTTTTTCTCTGGTTTCCAGTCCATTTGCGGGCGTCAAAGCTCTCAAGAAATTGTTTTACTGAAAACTTAAATTTAACTTAAATTTACAGTATAAAAATCCAGATGTAAATCTTCACCAAAAATTACAAACTTGTTTTATGCAGAGTAATTCACATGTGTTCATTCACGGTAAGCCAAGTGACCAATGCCGATTTTAAAAAAGGTTAGCAATTCTTTATTGTTTCCAGTCATTGTGTTCACAAGTAATCCATTAAAAATTCTTCAGGCAGAAATCCAGCCCATCCAGCCTGTCTTCAAAACAAAATACATAATCATGTTTTGTGATTAGTTAGTTCCATCGGTAAACAAGTCCAAGCTTTAGACTTCATTCGTCGCATTACCTGTTTTTAAGGGGTAACTGAACAAAAAATGGCTTCACCGTGCAGGGAAAAAAAAACAGTAAAGTTCGTATCCCTACGAATTAGAGTTCTCTCGAACGAAACGCAGTAAAATTTGAACTCCAATTCCAGGGACCAAGTATTGTTTTCACTCACTGATAATGTTAGAAAGTGAATGCAATTTATGTTTGAAATGAGTGTTTGTGTTTGTGTGCTTGTGTGTGAGTGTGTGTGGTTTTGTATTTTAAGTCTACGTGTGAGTGGCTTGTGTATTTTGTGTGTGCATTTAGAATTTGTGAAACATGCCGATTCTTTCTTGTTAGGGGAGATTGCTTTGTCTGTGTTTGTTGGTTTGTGTTTTAGTTTTATAATAATTTGACTTTACCACCGTTAGGCAGTAGGACAACGGCAGTGAGGTGAGCCACTAATATCTCGCCTTGTAAGGTTTGGCCGTATCGTTCCATTCGAACACGTAATGACAGTTAAGTAATTATCAGCAATTATGGGTCATTACCCCGTTCGACAAGAAGGAACTTTTGTGATACATTTGCCAACCTTCGAACACTGTAAGAAGCAACAACTTTCCACGAAGACTGAAGTTCCATTCTTTGCAACTTTATAACTAGTATTTTGGCAGGAAGCTTGCTATAAAAGAAAGAACGTTTTACCGCCAGAGACGCCCGCAGAAGGTCGCTACAAGCGGCAGAGATGTTCTTTGTCGTCTTGTAGGACAAATTCATGTTGATCGATGTCACGTTGTAAATAAGAAGTTAATCTCGATATTTCATCGTGATCAAACAACATTTTTCTTCATTCGACCTACAAATTTGCCATAAGTGGTCGTTTCAAGAAGGGCTGAAAGTCCTCCGTAAAAAGCTTTCTACAAAAACTCTGCACTGTCAACACAGTTTCGGCCCTCAGGGCGTTCCAGATACAGACTTTCCCAACTGAATAGAAGTTTAAGCGGTAATTTGTTCGTGCTGCCTGGACAGCGAGCTTCTAATCATGGCCATGAGCGTTTATTGAACTCCTGAAATTGGAGTTCAAATTATAGTTCATTTCCTTCTAGTGAATTCTACTGCGTCTTTTATTTGTTTTCTTTCATAGCTGTGAGTTCCATTGGGATATGAGCTCTAATGCTTTTTTCCCTAAATGGCGAAGCCGTTTTTTATTCAGTTAATTTATTGGCTTTTTTCGCTTTCTTTTTATCGTCGTTGGCACGGTCTGGTATATCACGTGCATGTCCATTTTCGCCCAATTTTGTTTGTGAAAAAAAAAGCATTGGAAATATACACATTTGTGGCAGTGTTCCATCCACTTTTTATCCTAGGACTATTACTTGATGGCAACATGCCAGCGTTTGTGTAGATACAGCCTGTGTCAGTTCGAGTCATAGTTGAGGTTGCTTCTGCATTGTTGCAGGCAGTTGTGGTACACCTATTGTTGTTGTCGCCCCTTGTTGTATTTTTGCAGTTAATGGCAAGCGTTAAGACATGCGCAGAACAGAAACTGAGAGTAAGTATGATCTTCCCAAGTGTTTAATGTGCTGCAGGACGACCTTAGACATTTACAAGTGAAACTAACCTGCTTTGCCTTCATATACTATGATCATACATACCCGCTGTTAAACTCAAGTAATTCTTGCGAAAACAAAACAAAAAAACAGTTTGATTGGTAAGAGGAACATGTAAAGATTTCCGTTAGAACGAGGATTGCTATGAAGTATTAAGAGGAAAGTAACGATAACGACAAAGACGTTATCCTATTAAACTCGTCAATAGTGTAATTAGAAGCACCGTGAAAAAAGTCGCACTTCCACTTCAGATAGGAGGGAGTAGCGTAACCGGAGTCTCACCTCCTCCTCCCCCCCCCCCCCGCAATGGGGTGTTGGACTGGACCATCCTTCCGTTTATACTGGGATTGTTTGAACAAGCACAAAGGGTATTTAATAAGTATGGAGTTAGGTTTGTGTCTCGACCAGCGCAATCCATAAGATCGTTGATTCGATCTCCTAACCACCCAGTTTCTGAGCTTGTTTCGTCCGGTGACCAATTCGACAATCCAAGTTTGAATACTCTCACGTGTTTGAACTTGGCAGAAGTACAGCAGTACAGGAATGTTGTGTATTGTATAAAGTGTAATGATTGTAATGGGGGTCTACACTGGCACATGTAAAAGACCATTAGGAGTAAGGAAACTTGACCATGTTTTTAATGTACTTCCACTAGTCAAATTGTAAAGATCAGTGGCCCAGGCTTGCCAATTCAAAAATGGCGGACCACGTATTGTCATTTGCAGGGTTCTGTAAACCGTCTGGACTTTTTGTTATTTGTTTTTGTAAGTATCACCAGTATAGATGTAAGGGAAATGCGTTTATCATTAGTCAACCATCATTGTAATGTTGTTTGTCCTTTGTAGGTGACCAAGAAAGACCAAGATCTCTCGAAAATTAAAAGCAGTGTTATTCTGAACTTGTGGATACCTGTTTTCAGGAACAGCCAAGTCGTTTAATCCTTCATCCACAGATCTCCAATTTTCGATCTCCATTGCAGCTCTCCATCTTTAAAAAGGCGGTTTGGCCATAAAAAATTCATACAGTTAAAAACAATGTTTGTCTCCAATAAAAAAACAGAGCGACGTACCTGCCAAAGGGACGAAAAGGGCAAACCAATCTCACCAAGACGAGTTTATTTACTAAACTGATCTGAAACTTAATAGAACCGTATCAGAAATATTTCCAATATTAAAACTTTAAAATCTATATCTCCCAGACTCATGTCTCAAATTGCAAAATTAAAATTAATAAATTTCAGCAAAGAATGAAAACCGCATAAATTCTTTAAAATATCTGTTGCACAACCCATAAGTGGGGGGGGGGGAGTGAGAAAGAAACAAATCATAAATTGACATGTCAACAAAATTGTTTTACAAGTCAAGAAAAATAACTGAAAAGTAAGAATGAAGTTAGGATTTTCAAACTCAAACGGCTTGGCAAGTATAAGTCAAAACAAGCTGTTTAACAAATTAGTTTGCAGGTCAAGTAGAATGATGAGAAGGTTGCCCGCAAGTACACAAAAAGAAATTCAAATTTTCAAATTCAAATTCAAATTTTCGGCCCCTTATTTGCATTAGTTCAACTATAATACCAATACGATACAATCACAAGTATATGTACAGAAATACGATGGATCCTTCCGGCACAAGCATCAAAATAAGGTAAAAAGGTGAACAAACCTGCAAATAAAAGACCAAAAATGTTAATTTGTCGTCTTTTTATGCATTTGCGGAGCTGTTGCGAGTCAGGTGCAATCTACTCATCAAAACAAGCTGATCATGTTGAAACATTTCGTTGTGTCTCAGTTAGACAATGATAAACGAAAACTTTAATTCGTAATTTTTGTTTTAATTGGGGCAAAGGAGATAGTTTTCCCGCGTTCCTCACCGCTGTATCACTACCATATATCCTTAAAGTATACCGTGTAAAAGATCTTGGTGTTTGGTTCACTCATGACTTAAAGTCCTCAATTCATTGTGCCCACATTGTCTCTCTTGCAAATCGTCGGCTTGCAATTGTTCTGCGTTGATTCACTTCTGGAGATGTTCCAACAAAAATCTGGGCTTTTAAAGTGTATGTGAGACCACTGCTGGAATACGCAAGCCCGGTGTGGTCCCCCTTCCTTCTCAAGGATATTGACCTAATTGAGTCGGTACAGAGGCGGTTCACCAAAAGGTTGCCGGACATGCGAAACGTAAACTATTCCCAACGATTAAGAACTTTAAAAATCGATTCCTTGGAACTTCGTCGGTTAAAAACAGACCTCGTCATGGTATTCAAGGCTGTCCATTGCCTTCTTGGAGTTGACCGCCCTTTTTTTTTTATTTTTCTCCTGAGCACAAGACACGGGAGCCACAGTCTTAAATTAGTTACACAACCATCAAAGTTAAATTGTAGGAGACATTTTTTCGCTGTAAGGGTGGTCCCTGCATGGAACTCCTAAAAAACGATACTGTTAAGGCGGTGTCTATTGGAGTCTTCCGCCGTTTGTTAGACTTAGAGGATTTGACGCCTTTTTTATATAGATCAACTTATTAATGCCCTACTTTCGTTTTCTTTTTATGCACTGTTAGTGAAATTTTATTGGGTAATTTAAACTGGCAGTAAGTGTTACTAGCGATCCTTGCCTGACCTGTTTTGCTTTGCAAACAAATGTTCTGTTATTCTATTATTCTACGCTAAGCCTAAAGATGGTAGGCCTACATTGGGTAAAAGAAAAAGAAAAACACGACATTATAAGTTAATAATGGCATATAGAATTCTATGTTATTATTACCAAAAGCAAGTGAGAACTTTCAGCATCATCAACAGCAATGCCGCCTGAGACATAGTTTGCGTATTCTGCAATCGAGTAAGGAATCCACCCACTGGTAGATAGATGCGATGACGGGTTAGATTGGGTGCCGTCACCAGCTAGTAAATGCATAAATTCTGTAGAAACAAACCGCCCATCTAGGGGTTCAAAATCTGCGTTTCAAAACGGGAGACGTATAGAAAAAAAGCGCCGTGATGTCATTTGGTTTAACTTTACCGCTTGCTTCCTGGTGCACGTGGGCGCACCAACTTTACACTCAATAATTAGGGAGGCACGTGGATCGTTCGTTGTGTAAAAAGAAATTTATTTGTGTGTTCCTTCGCCTGTTGAAAGTAAGAGCTGGACAGAACTAGATAGCGGCAAATGTCTACAGATGCAGCACCTTATCATTTGGTGGCAATCCCCCTTTAGTACTATCCAACAGTATGTAATCAAAAGTGCACACAAACTCTGAAAATAATAAAACTTGTAGGGAACAAAAAAATTAACAACACGAAAAACACGGAAAGAAAATTGGAGCAGTACTGAAGGAACAACGTCGCACGAAAAACAGCTATTGCGACCCCGAATGGCTTCCCATCAAAACACTCCGGTGTGCAGGGAAGCATCCAACGCCTATCAGGGATCGCAAACAGTCTGTGACGTACTTTCTACATTGCTGGTCCGATTTCCGTGCTGTATTTTTGCACTGGTAATTAATTTTTCTGTACAAATTTTTAATTATTCTCATAATATGTGAGGCATATTTAAGATGGTAACAGTGGAATGACCATGACTGCATTTTTCAGCGTTCAATACCCATTCAATACCCTACTCTACCATCATGACATCATCCATGTTTGATGACTTGGTTCTTGAGCCATTAAGCTGGATAATCACTTAAATGAACACCCTCTATATTTTCAGACAGAATTGTACATTCTTGAAGGCCGAGCTCTTAATTCCTGGACAATTCGTCCCGGACATTTTGCCCACAGGACTTTTCGTGCAACGGATTATTCGTCCAAGGACTGTTCGATCCCCATAATGCACGTTAAACTGATAAACAGTAATTCTGGCAGTGGTACCTCTGCCAGGACGTAATCAGAACTGTGGAGAGCCGAGCTTCGTTCGGAAACTCCGTGCAGGCGTAACGATGATTTAATTTCCGGGTGTACACAATCAGAACAGTGGGGGGTCGTGTTTCGTGCAGGAATGATACACATCCTAAAGCCTCCCCAATCATAATTCACCGCCAGAATATGCGAAAAATGTAACTCCGTGAATGATTACAGTCAGAACTGCAGGCTGTCGTAGAATCTTCCAAAAGAAAAAAAAGTTGACAAAAAAAAAAGACAAATAATACCAGCCAGTTTCTTCATGACAACTGCCCCAGACAGTCACCGTTACTAAGGATCTTTTCGCTTAAAAGGGCTTACGCTTTTGAAGCGCT
>JAHWFP010173707.1:218-11093 GCA_023313725.1 Lithobius niger | reverse complement strand
CTTCCACCTGTGCTTGTGTTTGGCCCGAGATTTTCTCGGGTTTAGCATTCAAAGGGTTAACAAGAAGTGGAATATCCTTGGACGCGATGATTTATAGATCAGTGGACTGCTCTTCCACGTGCGTCGTTTTCTATTTTTGTTTAGTGCAACGACATCTGAAATTTTAAGAAACAAAAACACACCTGAATCACCAGGAAGAACACTGTTCGCAGTTCTACTTGAATTTGCAGAGAAAATACCGTTCTCCTTCAGAAAATCACGCACAACACGGAGGAAAAATAAGTTCTCACATAACCATTCGTGAACAAAAATTTGACAGGACGCGCGTGGAGGAGCAGACCACTGATCTATATATCTTCGCTTCCAAGGAGATTCCACTTCTTGTCAAACTCAGCTGTGAGCTGATGGTGCACCAAGCCCTCAATGCAGTTGTAAGATGGTCCCGTGAGGTCAATGAGAGGGACTCGTCGTCGGGAGAAGCATTTCATAGCAAAAGACTCCAAAGCTTGAAGGTGGGGGCCATTTTTTGTGTTAGATATCATTAACACAGAGGTATGATGCCAAGCTATGAAGTGTCCATTCTTATTGTGGTGTTGGGCTATGCCACTGAGCTTCTCCCCACGGCGGGTGGCCCCACGTGTTCATCAACGCGCACTTCAAGTCTCCTTTTGGTCTCACAACTATAGACAGCTTCACAGTCTTGACAGGGAATCCTATACACAACCACAACACCAGTGAGATCCCTCAAATGTGCCGGGTGGCTGTGTGGACCGCATGGATGTCTGAGATTCGGCGACTGGGGGCTGTGTGCACTGCATGGATATCTGAGATTCTGCGACTGGTTCATTTTTCACAGTAATCAGTGGGGGGAGGGGGCAGGAAAAGAAGGTCGGACTTTGCTCCTGGTAGCTTACCGGTGTTATGATGGGCAGTGGAACCTCACCGCGCCCGCGGCCCGCGGCACCAGGAAGCGTGGGTTCTTTCACAGATGGTGACCTGAGGAGCTTTTTCAGATTAGGTGGAAATCGCAGTTGGCTCTGTACACCGTGTCGATGGAGTAACTGCACAATAACTTCGCTGCTACCAGGTAAGTAAGTTACATGTTCCACAGGTTGAGTCGGTAGCTGTTCTGTTTCTTTTGGCCTACCCGTGTTTCCACGATTCGCCCGTTTCGCCTCGATGTTGACCAAATTCGCTGGAAATCCTCCTTCAAGGAACACAGTTTTAGCTTGGGCAAGAAGTTGGCTTGCTATTGTCGGAGTGGACGAGTGCTCAACAATGCGCCTGAGCTCGTTCCGCAGGAGTGCTCTAAGTTGTGAACGGGGATGTCCTGATCTGAAAAGTAGACCACGTTCAGTGTGCCAAGGTTTTTGGTATGACGTAAAAGAGATCTGGTTACCAGATCTGGTGAACCTGACATCAAGAAAAGGCAATTTGCCATAGACTTCTTCTTCACGGGTGAACTTGATGGAAGTGTTCCACTCGTTGAGGGTAGTCTGGATGGAGTCAAGCTCATTTCGCAGAGGAGTGGCAAAAATGTCATCAATGAATCTTTTCCATATTGGCATATGTGGGAACCTGTCCACCACAAACTCAAGACGAGTTCGGCCAGAGCCGGGGAACATGAGTATCCCATAAGGGTACCAGTCTTCTGCCAGTAGGTGTTGTCGCGAAAAGAAACATAAATGGTCTGCAAGACGGTAACAAGCAGTTCTCTGTCCAGTTCCCGATCTCCTTCTTGATCTTTAATTTCTTCGCTGCTCGATCAAATATCTGTAGAATGAGAGAATGTGGGAGGTTGGGAACCAAAGCAATCACGTTGGAGGTGACAAACTGGTGTTCTGCAGTGATGTCGGCTTTTCTGATGGTGTCCAGTTCATTAGTGTTAACTCCGTTTCCCCTAGATATACTTTTTCAGCCTGTCTTTTAGCAGCCAATCAACAGGTTTAATGGGTGCATTTTTGGCAGATGTAATTAACCTAAGTGAAAAACCATTTTTATGAGACTTGACCTGAGCAAAGATTGTAGGAAGCGTGGCATCTTCTTTCGGAACTAGCTTAGTAGCTTCATCCTTAGTCATCAGTTTCAATCCAACAAGTGTCTTCAGTTTCGCGCGAATACTGTTTGGCACGGAATTATCCAAATTGTATGTAACCTGGTCATACATGCCCGAATTTTCCATCTCCTCGGAAACTCTCCTGTTGTACTCGTCAGTGTCAAGAACGACAGTCCCATTAGTTTTAACAGTGTAACAGATATGTATGCTAGGATCACCACAGAGTTTTCGAATGGTCTGAAGTTGATTTCTAGTCAGATTGCAGGGTGGCTTTTTCGGCTTTTGGAGCAATCCAGCTGTAAGTTTGTGCACTAATTCAGGGGCCCACGTGTAACGACCTAAAATGACTTGGAAATCAGCCGCAAGGTTCACCAGGTAGAATGAGTCTCTTCCAGAAGCAGTGGGCACAAATTTCGGATCGATGGCAAGGATCTTAAGTTCATCATCAGTTAGTATCGGGAGGAGAGGTTCAAGACGGCTGGGGTTCGGCCAGGGGGGGGCAAAGGGCTGGACTGGAGCGACACAGTCGAATTGTCTTTCCCGACCGGGTCCAACCTCAGGAGAGGAAAACCGGGGGAGGAAGGGGGTGGGGGGAGGGAGGGTGTATGGCTGGGAGGAGGGGGGCATCCCCGTGGGAGGGGGAGGGTGGGGAGTGGGCGAAGGGAGGGGGAGGGCCAACAGGCAGCAACCAGTGACAGGGCATCGCAACACACCAAAGTTGAATCAAAACTCTCATTCGCAGCGCTACAGCTGGGGAAAACTTCCTTTTTTCTCTGTGGTGCCAGGGTTGACAGTTTTTGCCATCAAGTGGTTAAAACCGGCTTTTACCATGGTTTTTACCATGTTATTGCCACTTTGGCCAAAAATATGGCAAAAACCGACTTGGAAGTCAACTTTAAAAAAAAAGTGTGGCCTACAATAGTCAAATATTGGCAAATTATAAAAGCTCCCCTTGAAAAAATCACATCATTTACTTTGAAAATTCATATTCACTTCTTTCACTTTATTATTTTCACAGTAAAAGATTCTTCTCACAGTTCACTACTTCGTAACGACCGTTAGTCTGCCGCAGACGAATGGTCGTTACGAAGTAGTGAACTGTGTTGTTGTGGAGCCTGAAGATAATAGTCGCCTGAGCCATTCCACCTCCAGGACTGCTGACTATCGAAAATTTGCTGAAATTTTGTTTTTTCGTGTGAATGTGACGTGATATAAGGTGATTTTTCAACTTTTAGAAGAGTATCTTTTACTGTGAAATAAGCGTATGAAGCAGCTTGCTGGTTTTTGCCAGTAATAACCGGTAAAACCCATGTTTTTGCCATTGTCCTGGCAAAAACCAAATCCTGCGTGGTGCGTGTTTTTACCGAAGAAGGAGAACGGTCTTTTCTCCAAAAATTTAAATACAACTGTGAACTGAGTTCTTCCTGTTGGTTAGTGTGTGATTCTTGTTCTTCTTCATGCCAAAGAAACCCGCTAAAAATCAGGGCAGTACCAATACAAAGGTTTGGAATTCGATCCTATACACCAGTACTGGTCAAATCGCCTATCCAATACCGATCTGAATATTTCTTTTTCATAAAGTGAGATTTAAGCAAACTTTGACTTTAACAGCTTGATTTAGGAATGAAATAACAATGCTTAAGAAAAAATTTCTATTTCACGACTTCATTAGTAATTTCTAGCTCTCAAATGTCATTATTTTTCCTTATTTTCTATATACTTTTTCATTTCCATCTTGCACAGCATTGGACACCGAAGCATGAGATTACATTCAATGCTGATCTTTACATGAAGAGCTCTGCTACCAAGCGGCAGATTTGCTGTAGAAATGATAAAAGAAGCAACTATGTTTCAGAAAATGTGAAATTGGCAGTAACAGTCTTTAAATATACTGTGGACTTATTTACTTTGAAAATCAGGAATCATCGTCGTTTGCACAGTTCACGCACAATTTCAAAAACGAAAAAGAAATCTTCACCTATACCTTCTGCAAATTTTCAACGGTGAGTTATCTGGAGATGTAGGTGCTAAGATGACTGTCTTTATCAGGCAACAACAGAAAATCCATGTCATGTCATGTTTGATTGCCTTTCTGAATCGGCAGCTGAGAGTAGCCTCCACCAATTGTAGGCTCACCACTTCTCACGCACCTCGCTTGCTATTAAACTCACGACAGACTGGGGATGGGCGATAATGCGATATTATCGTGATAGACAACACATGCGATAGTGTTCGCAGCTTTGAGCTTATTTCGGCTGTTTCCCATCGTTTGCGACAATTTAGCTAAATATTGACTGATTTTGACATTCAAATACACCATTTCAATCGTATTTTCGCCAGCTTTCCAGTGGTGCAAGCCAAAAGTCTCTAGTTACAACCGTTCTGAAGTTATTTCTAATAAACCACCTAATCTACATTTTTGAACAAACATGACCTCAAATGGATAAGAAAAATTGCTACTCACTGCTGATTTTAACAGGACTAAAGTTACAACATTAAAGTGTTTGTCTGTTGATTAATTAATACCAACATTTTCACATCTTAACAAGTCACTTACCTGTGCAGAAAATATTTTGATTGCGTACACCGTTTTTTTTAGGTAATGTCTTTTTTGTGGGTATGGCTTATCTGGCGAGTGCGGCTTGTATGGCATTTCAAATACCGTACTTAAAACATTGAAAGTACTTAATTATATTGAATTAATAAGAATATTTTTTTTTCATAATTTTGACAGTACTCTAACTAGGCCTATTATGTATGTGCATTTAGGCCTAAACGAGTATAGTAAGTAGGTTAATTACTGTAGGAATAGAGCTGTTATGACGAATTGATCAAATGAAGACAGCTTGGCCTACATGTTGGGAAATAACCGTAATAATGGCAAATATTGCATACCAAGGTGTTGCGATAATCGCGTAGTAGAAATTTCATTATCGCCCATCCCTACTACAGAGCAGCAACTGAATTCCTCAGAATGTGGCGTTGAATAGCCAGGGACTCCAGACTCATCACAGAACATGGTATAGTGATGTGAACTTTCTGTTGTTGCCTGATGAGGGAGTCGTGTGAGCCCCTACATCTCCAGATAACTGACTGTCGAAAATTTGCAGAAGATATTGGTGAAGATACCTTTTTCGTTTTTTAAATTGTGCGTGAACTGTGCGAACGAACAGTGTCTTTTTATTTTATTTTTTTTATCTGCGGCATATTATGGCAAACCAGTGGAAAGTAGGAACCAAGCTCGGGTCACAAACAACCCTTTCGAATGTCAATCCAGTAGCAGTCGCCACTCGGCCAGTAGACCTTAAAAAGCACTTGCCATTTCACAATTTCTACTGACCACAAATCAAATACATCTTGTACGATGCACGGTTTTTCTAATAATTTATGCATTTACGAAATTGTAAAATTTTCTTTTATACCAGTATTAATGCAGAAAAAGCAGTCACGTAGCCTTTACAAATTTGAGCATAACGCCGCAGACCGTTTGTCTCTAAATTGTACGATTCCAGAGATATCGCTCTTTGAGTATATTCTCTATTGTTAGTCGCCACTTTGGCGAGGAAGGCTCAATTCCAAGTCACTAACTGCCGATTTGCATTTACCAAAAGGCGAGTGGCGATAGACATTGAAGACGGTTGGTCACAAATGCTCGGAGAACTCCGGGGTACAGTAACTATGTAGCATTAAAAAATTAGACACAAACACAAGTCTTTCCCCACTGAAAATTCCGTAACGGTAATTACTCTGACAGTTCATCTCAAAAATTTTGTTAAAGTTCAGGAAGAAATATGCACAATTTCATAATTAAGGAATACTATTTATCAGTACTCTAGCAAATTTTCTCATCAGGCGCTACTACTTGTCGGAAAGCTTCTTTCTACATCGTCACCATGTGTACGTATTACCATTAAATTGAATTCAGTGTTCCAACCTGGTAAGGCCTCCCATATTCATTACGTTCATGACTCCACTGATATTTAACAATCTGGAGAACTTTACTTCAGCAGCATAGTCGTCATCGCTTGCCATTCAATAGCCTTTGAGGTAATGCTACTTTAATGAACACCCAAGGCCCCTCAAATCCAGGAATTCGTTTTCTCCCGGAGAAGAGTTCTCCAGTTTGCTTATAGATCAGTGGAGTCGTGAGCCTAATAAATACGGGAGGCCTCGCCAGGTTGGAACACTGAATTCAATTTAATGGTAATAAACATGGTGACGATGTAGAAAGCTTCCCAACAAGTAGTAGTCCTTGATTAAGACAGACGAACAGTCCGTCAAAAATTCGCAAGAACATTGGCAAATAGTATTCCTTTTAAATTCTGAACTTTTGCGTATTTCTTCCTGAGCTACTGTATAACGAAAGTCTTTTCCCCTCAACCTACACCTAATATCCCTTTAGGCCTTACTGAAATTCTGTAACAGACATTTTACTTTGTAAATCGCCTATTTCTCTGAAAACAATGTGTTTTTTATGAATAGTGTCCCCATTTTCTAAAAGAAATTTTACTTGTCAATACTTCTTCAAAATCGACATTCTTTGTGAATACAGCACTGCATCATTTTTTTTCAACTAATTTCCCTTGTTGTGGACCATAACAATTGTATTCTGTGACTGAGCACATTGAAGGCATATTTGAAAACCACTGTTTTCTAAAATGACATGGCTCCTTCTCCACATACAGCAGTTGAAAAGGAAGTTAATTTGACTCTCTCCCGTTTTTCATCCTCTCTTCACCCTGTCCTCCCGACTCCCAGTATTTTCCGCCGCTCCCCCACCCCCCCCCAACTCTCCTCAATCCTCCTTTTGCTGTGCCTTCCGCTTGTTTTTCCATTATATTTGGCATCCTTTTCCCCCACCTTCTCCACCAAGCCAAGCAGATAAGTCTGCAACAACGATTGAGTATGCAGTGATTGTTACTCAACCAACTTTACTATTGACATAAATTTCAATAAAATAAATTGAAATAAATGTCTTTGTGATATTGTAGTCAACTGTTAAATATTTAGAAGGCAATATTTATATTGTCAATGTTATATTGATTATGCTCCATTAGAAAAGTTGTCAGAAGGTTGTTGGAGAAGCTGCTAGAAACTACTGTAAAGAGATTGTAGAGCCTATGTTTTGTCGTAGTGTAAGGTGTTGTAGTTTTTTTTTTTCTTTCATAGGCGTACGGCTTCGGGCCAGGGCTCATCCACCTTTTTCAGTAACTGTTCTTTTTCTCTCCCAGCAAATGATGATGTTAGATGGCTCTATATTGTTCATGTAGTTAGTGATTGGGGCCACTAGCCTTATACATCAGGCTACTTTACCTCAAAATCTGCTACCCAAACCTATCCAACGGGACAACCCGAATATTGCCAAAAACATTTGAGGAAGGAACATTTCATGCACCAAGTACCCCTTGTATGAAATTTCAAAGAAATAAGAACAAAATTGTGAACGCTATCGCGTCTTAAACAGGCTAGTGCAGTGGTCAACCTATCCACACAACGTCTTCGCCCCCCCCCATCCCACCTTATTATTGAGTAGTTGTGGCTTTGAAATATGGAAACCAATAATATAGGCTTACGTTTTGTCGTTTAGCAAAACTGAGTCAATGGGTTTTCCCAATTTGCATCTTTCGATGGTTCATTTTTTTTTTCAGTTTTTTACTAGCTGAATGCGCACACACGGGAGTCACCCACTGAACCCCCCCTCCCTCACCCGTAGCTGGCGACGGGTCAGTACGAAGGATCAATCAGTCTTGGTTGTGGACGTGGTGGTTGTGTGTGGAACTAATCCCCTACACTGTAATTGAATGGGAAACCGAACCATCGCAGGTGCCAAAATCTCGGCGCTCTTGTCCGTTCATCACCTAATTCTCGTCCCTACTGTGTCTGCGTCTAAGCGACCTTTTCCTTCACATCGACGTCCCGTTGATTTTATCAGTTAAAATTTACGAACGGCACATCAGGTTTACAAATTCCCACATTAATTTGATTCGCACCGAAAAAAAAGCAGCATCTAGATTTTCACACGATGTCTCGCGGATTAGCACCATTCAAGAAGAGGCCGAAAACCCCGCCACAACAAAACCAATCCTCCAACAAACGTTAGAAATCGCTCGACAAACCCTCATTATGACAAACTAATCGGCAATTATAATCCTAATTGTTTTTTTTATTCGTAAACGAGTGATTATCAACCGTCGCATTCCGTAAATGATGGCACATCCCATCTTTAATGCCGCCGTAGTATCAGTGTTTAGACGATGCTAATATTTTTGACCTCGGGGTAGGCAGGTAGTAGACAAGCGCAAACAATTTTATATTAGCTGTCACGTACCCACTTTTAACATTATTCCTACATCGACACCTTTAATAGAAAAGCACAACACCACAAACGAGGATTTAAACAGGACGGTGATGGATTTAGCGAAAAATCACACAGCTGCAGTGCCGAGTTGTAATCTGTCACCAAGATCACTTTCATTCACAAAACCATCCTGGCTACATCATTCATTGAATGAAAAGACACAACACAAGACCGATTAAACACAACATCCGTTCATCCACGCAAATCATCCACGATCGGCTCCAACTCACCTGTTCCTCGAATCTTGTGATCAACGATGACACCCATTCCACTGGCTTCTGGGTAGCCATCGTGTGATAAAATCCAAAGAAAAACCCAATCTTCTCCGCCGTCAACGAAAGGCGGCCATGTTGCTCATTTCATCTCGCGCCGCGCATCGCGCACACGCTTAGATATAAGGCCGATTGGGACGGGAATGGGGCGAGCCGATTGAAAATATCTCATCTGGTCTTCGTTACTGTAGCCAAAGCCATAAAAGGACGACCCCTTTTGGCGGGAATACAAAAAAAGTGCTGTTCGTCTGCCTTAGAGTGTTCAATCAACATGAGAGGAGAATATATATTACTCTAACTGTATGGACGACCCTTTTGGCGGGAATACAAAAAAAGTGGGCACTGTTCGACTGCCCCAGAGTGTGCAATCAACATGAGAGGAAAGAAGAGAGGAGTATACCCTGATCTGTACATTTCAGCTTTAAGTAGTTGACTACACTACGACCTGATACTAAGTAGCAACTGTAGCAGCCAGTGAGAGAGGTTGAACAGCTAAGCTCAGCTGGAACTTAGAAGGCTCCACAAGGCCCCACCCCCGGTAGAACGCCCAACTTAGCAAGGCAGATGATTCGGGTTTGAGTCAGTCCTTTCTCTCTTTATCAGATTAGGGTACCATGTATTCTCACAAAGCTGACTGTCGGCTTCATTAATTGATAAATATGGGTAGTCTTGTCGATTCATGACAATAACACAAAACATTCCTATAGAAGGAATTTTGCTAGTGGGTTCACCGCATTAGACAGCGTGGACAACTTCACTACGAATTTCATCAAACTAAACTCTTACTGGATCCAGCAGTGGTTCGACCCTGGAACCCGACTCCATCTTTTAACTTGTTTTTCGGGGGAAAAAACAACAACTTTGTTTAATGCATGTACTGCTATTCTTTTGTAGGACTTGCTATTTATCATAAAAAGAGTACTTGGTCTGAAATATAGATATTATCTGCATGTTCCGTCTTTCTTTCTCTCTTTTCCTTTTGAGCCCTCCACCTCTTTCGTCCTTTGTCTATCTTTTGTCCCTATTTCCTTCGTCTTGTCTCTTGTTTTAAATTGTCTGTATGTCTTGGTGTGACATTACTTGATGTTGTGTTAGAAATAGGTTTCAGTTAATTGAAAAAGTAAATTTTTATACTGTTGGTTAAACAATACTTCAGTCTTATCAGGGGTTTATTTTATAATGTAATTTTATTGTGAATAAAGCCATTCTTCTTCTTTGTGTTAACTACTTCATTCCGAGTCGACAGAACCAAAATTGGCGCCATGTTGAAATTACCATTAGCGCGGTGAAATTTGAAGTGGTCTGCTAGATGGCCAGCATGCTACAGTTGTTCAATTCACGTTCTTGCGCTATGACTACACACGACTGATCATATCCACCCCATCCTACTCTAGTGCAGTGGACATGATGATGAAATTATGGGCTTCCCTTTTTGATCAGGGCTCAACCCCAATGCTGTGTTACCCCCCCCCCCCCCCCCCCCCGCAAAAAAAGACACCAACTTCACCTTACATATATCTCCACTCCTTTTCACCATCCCGCCAGGATCAACTTCCCCTCATGATCCTGCCCCTGTCAGCCACCTGATGGCATCTTTTCCATTCTCCCTCCCCACTCTTTCCTCATGTCAGATCCTCCAATCCAATCTCCAATCAGCCTCAGATAATCCCCCTTAACACTCAACCTCACCCTAAGATAATCATACTCACGCATCCTCCTTATCCAAGTGTTCTCCAACCTCATCCTCTCTCCATCACCCCTAACGTAATCCCATTTTTCCCAAACATCATAAAGCCAGACTTTTCACAAATCCCTGTCCCCAATCCGCACAAACACCCAGCTGGACCGCCACACCTTGCTTATTACCTTCAAGCACCCTTATGTTGTCCGTGAAAGTCAGCATGGGGAGTTATAAACCCCACCTCCTTCCCCCTTTTGCTGTCTCCATTGAAAACCAAGCCCTGTATCCACAAGTGCCATATCAAGTCCCTACAGATAAATCACAAAGGGAAACTAAGAATGTGGGATCCCCTGCGTAAGGCCCCTCCAGGCTTGTACTCCCCCCCCCCCACCAGTGTAGAAGTCCCAATCAGTCTCGTGAATCCCTCCTCGATACCCATCCCCCCCATCTCTCTCAGAAATGCAACCTGCAATCTCAACACCTGATTACATTCCCCAATTTTTATGGC
>JAHWFP010173704.1:0-10461 GCA_023313725.1 Lithobius niger | reverse complement strand
ATGGATGAAAGATGCCCAACCTTTTTGAGAGTAGGAATTCAAGTACAATTACCGATATTCTCCCTTTCCCCTCCCCCTCCCTTCCATTGCAACAAGGCCCATCGAAGACACCGGCCAGCCCTTAAACTTCCCCCCCACTTCCCCCCTCTCCCCTCACCCACCTTCCCCCTACCCCCCACCCCTCTCCCCTCCCCCCTCCCTCCCCCCTGCAACAATTCAGTTATTAATCAGTCCTCTAGAATTCTGAACGAAGCTGAACAATCAGTGTTGAGTTTGGACCCAAAATTTATTCCGACAGTGGGTAGAAACCAAGATTTTTACACTCTTAATTTGGCAGCGGATGTCCAAGTGGTAGCAGGTAACTACACGTTGGCCCAAAGCTTGCTACACCCTCTTTCAAACAGTTTACTCAAAAAGACTAAAAACGAGAGAAGCAACCTTAAAATTGAAGAATTAAAAGCACTCAAGAATCTACGTACAGACCCGAATGTGACAATATGTTTCACTGACAAAACTAATGGCACAGTGTTGTTGGATACCGTTGATTACACCACCAGAGTGAAGAAAGAGATCACCGAATCTCGTATATACGAAAAAGTAGATTACAGCAAATGCAGACCCCCGTTCCCTCACTAATAAGTGACAAAATACAAGAGTTGGTGGAAAACAAGCTGCTTACCAAAGACCAAGCAACAAAACTAAAACCCCAGGAAGGGACAAATCTGCCACACATTTTTGCTCAAGTCAAGTCCCACAAAGAGGCCGTCCTTTACGAATCATTACGTCCGCAAAGAATTCACATATCAAGCCAGTAAGTAGACTGGATGCTCAAAGACAGACTAGAAAAATATCATTGGGGAAAACCATCCCTAAGGAACGCAGATGAACTCTTGAGTGAAATAAAAAAGACCGAACTCGCAAAAGAACACCAGCTAGTTTCTTTTGATGTAGTTGGACTCTTCCCCAGCCTCCCTCACCATTTCATCCTCCAAATGTTCGACAGATCCGCAATCAGACAGAAAATTGACAACAAGAATGGGAACTAGACCGGATTCTACTAAAGTTAGTACTATCATCAATTTTTGTCACATTTGGAGAAGATACTTATCAACAACACACAGGGACCCCCATGGGGTACTCGTGTTCCCCAGTACTGGCAGAAATTGTTCTGCAATTTCTCGATGAATGGGTAGTAGACAATTTTCCTCTCTTGCCTATCTGGAGAAGGTATATTGACGACATCTTCACCACCCCCCTAAAACATGAAACTGAAGCCATTCACAGAGCAATCAACGAATGGAACGAGAACTTAAAGTTCACTAAAGAAGAAGAGACACATGGAAAATTGCCGTTTCTAGATGTTCTTTTCACCAAGAACCAAGGAAAAGTTAGTTACTCCCCATACCAAAAACCAACCCACACAGGAAGAGGACTGCCTTTTTCATCGTCACATCCAAAATCAGTTTTTACAGCGTTACTTAGAAACGAACTAGTGCGAATAATTATGCACTCCTCAAACCTCATCACAGAAACAATACACCTCAACCAAGCCAAAACAACTTTTCTTGAAAGAGGATATCCGGCCAGCCTAATCAATAAAGAAATGAAAAGAGCAAAATGGATCGCAAAAAACCGACAACAAAGCAAACAAATACCCAAAGATGAGCGACCAATAGCGTATATCACATACTTACCAAACAAAAGTGAAGAGATTCTAAAATTACTCGACCGACAGGGAATGCAATGCCGACTGAGGTACCCAACTAACCTGAAAAAACTTTTACAAAGTCGACCTAAGAAAAAGTCAAAAACGCATCAACCAGACCTCCTCCCCACCCATCCCCACCCTCCTGAAGCCAACACAGCACAAATCGTGCAACCAACACCAACACATCGTTATCCCACCAGGAATCGTAAAAACAAACAAATTACAGATACTCCAAAACCAGGGGCAGCTCCTTCCAAACCCCCACCCACAGCATCGTCGTTCAAGCCCTTAAATGAATGTATTTTCATCGCTTCAATGAACATAGCCGAGCTGCCCCAAAAGCATCTCTTTCGACCAACTCTTCAGTTGCTGACTCTGATGTTATTGTCGACGCGCCGCCCGACTTTTTGTTTTACAATAAAGTGCGAAGTCTGTGTCTTTTTGGAGGAACCAGCCCCTAACCTGAGTGAACCCGTCAGGTGGTGCCCACCACCCTTGGACGAGGTCTTATGTAATGCAAAAAAATTACAGGTGATATAGATTTTCGTCGGCGATAGAAACAGAATTGCCAGCCCCCAGGAAGGCCGGCTGAATTTTGTTTCTATTTGCCTTAACGAAAACTGTACCCACCCTGCCTCCCCTCTTAAGTCACACCATGATGAATTAAGAGGAAAAAAAGATGCCTACTTTCTCCGTACGGCCTTTGTACAGGAGGGGTTTGCGCATACGCACTGGGGTTAGCTAGTGGCTACAATTAGACAATCTAATCTCCAGGAAAAACACGCTTTCAGAAAGAGATGCCAAAATTTACAGGTTATGTATATTTTTGTTTAGGCAAATAGAAACTAAATTCAGCCAGCCTTCCTGAGGTCCAGCATTTCTGTTTTTCTGCATTTTTAGAACAAAAGTAAATAAATAAAAGTTGCTGGTTGTAGGATGGATGGGCAATATCAAAAATGTCAGTTACTGTATAGTGGGGAGAAATACGTATATCGCTACATTGCCCAATAAAAAATTAAGGAAAAAAAGTTGAAGAAAATTTGAATTGTAACACTGTATGTATTGTAAACTTTGTTAGAACTATTTTAGTTTTGGTGGACCGATGGATTTGTGTTTAGTAGGGAAGATGGACTGCTGCCGACTGTAGTAGACAGTTTAGTTTCATAGAAGGGATACAAATTGAAAATTCAACATAGTTTGCTCACTTGCACAAGTCATAGACACACCTTATCTCACTAATTTTTGGTGACTAACTGCCGTTCTCTTCAGGCTTCTTGGTTTTCAGGACTTCTTTCTACATTATTCTTTCCTTGGACAATTTTTGGTTTTGAATTTGAGCGGCACATTAACCTCCCGAATTTACAGGGCTGCACCACTGGTCACTCTTCTAAGTTCCATTGTTGGTCTAGGTGTCTGCTGAGATATGCTGGGCCTTTGATAATTCATAAGCACCTTTCCTTTTTGATCATTATCTTGAATGGCTATTGATTCCTAACACCTCACAGTTCCTGCAAGGCATCCAATAAACAATTGCTGGCACTGATGCAGGGTATATTGGCAAAATCAGAAAGGCTGTAAGAATGAGAGTGGTGCAGCACATGGCGAATGTCAGAATGAGAAGGAAGAATTCGACACCACAGTCCACTGCAAAGACAAGAAACACGAAATCAATTGGAAAGGTACCAGCACCCTTTTTAAATCGAATTCTAGAAGGGACCCACATCTGAGGTGTTAGGGATCAATAGCCATTCAACATTACAATCAAAAAGGAAAGGTGCTTATGAATATCGAAGGCCCAGCCTATCTTAGCTGACACCTAGGCCAACAATGGAACTTAGAAGAGAGATCAGTGGTGCAGCCCTGTAAATACAGAAGGCTACGGTGCCGCTCAAATTCAAAACGAAAAGTTGTCCAAGGAATGAATAATGTAGTAAGAAGTCCTGAAAACCAAGAAGCCTGAAGAGAACGGCAGTTACTCACCAAAAATTAGCAGATTAGCAGGTGTGTCTCTGACTTGTATAAGTGAGCAAATTTTGTTGAAATATCTATTTGTAATTGGTTGTTTTGCAGTTTTTTTTGCAACGATGGTTTTCGAATAGAAGGGATACTTAAGAAGTTATACCTTAAATCACGTATTAAACGCCCATGGGCAGTTAGTTTGTTTGATAAAAAAAAGAAGAGGAGGAACGTGATTAAAAAAAAAAAAATAATTTTCTCTTTTTGTCTGTGGAAAAGTCGGCGATGATGCAGTCATTCATGTACATGAACGGAATTCAGTCTAGCGTTAATGCAATTCCTTTATTATCACTTAATCATAAATTTACTTTAGTTTATTAGATCGTCCCTCTTCCAAAATCTGACATACGTCACAGGTAAAACTAATTTCTAACCACGCAAATCCAAGAATTCTGCTAGGTGCCATGCAATCATTCACATACTTGATCTGATGCCTTTATTTTCATTATTCACAAATTTAGTTTATTAGATCATCTTCGTTCAAAATCCAACATAATTCACTCTTAAAACTAATTTCTATTTCTTACCCTCCAAATCTTACTAAATACAAGGTACCAAGCATTTGCACTGGCCATATTTTTAACAGGAGAGAGTGATCGCTCATCGCCCTCCTGAAGAGTGGCCGCTCATCTGTCGTGGCGTGAGTGATCCATAAGTCTTGATGCAACCATCAGCCAAGTGGTGGGAAAACCGTTTCGTTCACGAATCGTGTTGGTGGCTTCAAAGGTTTAAATGGTTAGAAATAGCTTTAACTGTGAATTATGTTGGTATTTGGAAGGGGATGATCTAATAAACTAAATTGTTGAATATATGAGAATAAAGGCCCTGCGTTTTTGCATCGATGATTGCATAGGTTTAATTGCTTACTTTTCCGTGATGCACTCCGCACATGCTCCCAAGAATTGCATTCAATTAAAAAGTGATTTCATTAAATGTATAAAGCTTTAGGTAATTCTGAAGCAAAGTTATTTTAAGGGTATAAATTAATTTTAACTTAAGGGGTTAAAAGTTAATCTCGTTAACTGCGCTGTCAGATAATTATGGACGAATGTGATGATTTTGGGAGCATTTCTGGAAAATCCCTGGACAGAGATTTGTGGACGAAAGTGCAGAAGCGTATGAAGGATCGGGAAATTTGACTCTGGTAACAACCAGGAGGAATACGCGGAAATTGGATGAATTGGGAGTACATTGGCCTCATATGAAAGAGCACTGGAAAAGGCCGAAAAGACTGGAAAATACTTACAATGGTCAGGAGAAGGAAAAACAAGCGATACATGAAGAAGTGAATGATTTTCCATATGTTGCGATTGTGAACAAGTAGATTTGTCTAGAGATGAACTGAGCGTGTAGAACTGTAATTTGAAATTTATCCTGGTTGAACAGCAAGACAATCTCGAAGTAAGGTGGGACTTAGTGGCTGACGTTGGTTGAATTGTTGTTGATGGGGTACACGTAGTTGCAAGAGGTCAACGAACTAGTGTCACCAGAAATACGCACACTTTCACAACGACAGACACTCACACTGTCTTTTCTATAGTTAACTATCTTCCTCAGGCCTTAAATTTAGTTTGGACTCTGTTTACATCCCTGGTGACATCACAGTTATCGTCTGATTGTTCGTTGCCATGCTCCAAACTTGGTGGGTTGCATAGCCTCCCGATTTTTGCAAGCCCACCACGCGAGTTACGTAGCCTCCCAATCTGTGCAAGCCGATCCGGTGAGGTTGCCACGTGTAGTCCCCACTTTCTACTCAACTACCTGGAATGTTCCCAGCCGATCAGATGTGAAACTCGCGGGTAGGAGGGGGCCTTGAACGTTCATAAATGGAATTCCTTTGGCTTCATGTTAACCAATAGCAATGTATTCGAGGCACCGGAGGTGTCCGTCTCGTGCCATGTTGGACTTTATCAATGTACTAGTGTCATGCCACCTAATCTTGTGCTTTGTCTCCATGCAGTACACTGCGATGCCATTATCTTTGACTGCATTTCGAACATTCCCCATGTGTTGTGCAAGCCTCCTCACTCCTTTTCTTGTCTCCTGTATGTACACAGCATCACAGTCATTGCATGGAATTCTATACACTCCCTCGTTGGTCTTATCAACAGACCCCATAGCTTTCCCGTCCTTGGATTTTTGCATCTCAAGCCCTTGTGGTACTGCCTTCTTCTTCTGATGAAGAATTCTCTTACGAAGTCCGTCTACGTTCTTCAAGTAGGTCTTAAAGCCGCGCTGCCTTTTTCGCAAGAGGTCAGGTTGAAGATCCAGCAATTAGTCGTTGGGCCTACACCAATAGATAAAGCCAATGTAACTGTCGGTCAAGCTAGGGCAACTGTTAACTGCGACAAAAGAGGGAATCTTCTGCAAAAGCCAATTTAACAGTCATTCTATCTAAAGACGAGCATGATGAGAAAGTAAGGAAAGACTTTGCGAACTGGACAGCAACAGAAGAAGAAATAGGGAACCTTGACTTGGCATATAGCTATAGATTGAAGACAGAATGGCTCTTTCACGACGATGTATTGAAGAAACTCACTCCTAAAGCCCCTCAGTGCCTCCTAACGATCTTTGCCCAGGTGTCAAGACCCACAAAGTGGGAATCTCCCCCCCCCCCCCCCCCTTAGGCTTATAACCTCTTCCAAAGAGGAAATTGCTCAGAAACTTGACTGGGTCGTCGCTGAGCGGCTGAGGAAGTATGTTGGTGGACCCAGCAGCATAAAAAATACTGAAGATATTTTTTATGAACTGAGAAACCTTGAGCTTAGAGTAGGTGAAATGATGGTTTCCTTTGACGTAATCAAACTTATTCCAAGCCTGACACACAGGTTGATTTTGAAAATGCTTGCCCTGCCTAGTAGTGTAAGCAAAGTAGCTTTTCACCCGGAATTAAATATTGGAGAAATGATCTTTGGGAGGAAAGTTTGTGTATATCAGGGTAATTATTTTCTAGAAGTACTTATAGAAAAATCCACCTTGGAGAAAAGCTTCCATCTTGGAAAATGACCGCCAAATAATGTTACATTAGCCGTAACTCCGGCATAGTCGAGCCTACAAGAAAACACCATACAAATGATGCAGCAGAGAATAATATAACGAACCACTTTGATTATATTAGAACAATTTTTTCCGCAAAACAGCTAAATAAAGCAGGTAGAGTCAGTTAAATATTTATTACATATTCCAAGGCGCCTCATTTACTATACAGGGTGTTCGGAAATTGGTGTCAAATATTTTGAGGGTCCGCTGTGTGATCAAAGATAAGAAGAAAAAGTCCTATAAACATGGGTCCGGAAATGCACCAGTCTTTAGTTACAGCCCCCCCCCAGGTTTGGGGTAAACAGTTCTTAAATACCTCGTAATGATTCACCGTTTCCATTCCAAATTCAGGATATGTGCCATATCATACCTGGTATTTCAGTACTTCATAATACAGTATTGGGTCGCACAACTTATCAGAGGGTGAGGTAATTTTCTTATGGGGGGAGGGGGGGGGATCAAACGTGGGGGAAGAGAGGAGTAACTGCTTTGGTCTTGTACTTTAATGAAACAAATTGTACATACCAGAAAAAACACATCGTATCACATTACTGTGTGATTGAAAACAATCGAGAAATGAAACGTCATTAAGTAAACAGAAGATGGCTACTCAAAGTTTTACTGAGTATCATTGCATTTGCGGCTCTGCTGCAATTAACTGCAATACGCATCCGCAAAAGACCTCCCCTCCAGAACATTCTGTAACAAGCAACTCAAAAAGATAAATACGACGGAAAACAAACTAAACGTAAGCGTTTTATCATAGTAGGTGCTCAAAATGACCCCCCTCTGCCTCGATGCAATTCCGAAGCCGCTGCGCCATGGACCGACGAACCCGTTCAAAGATTCCAGGGGTTGTGCGAATCTGGTTGCATCCATCCACAATCCTTTGGCGAAGTACATCAGCATTGGGAATTGGTGTACTGTACACGAGTGACTTTAAGTGTCCCCAAAGATAAAAGTCTAACGGGTTTAAGTCCGGAGATCTAGCAGGCCATGCTATTGGGCCTGCACGTCCAATCCATCTGTCAGGAAAGCTTCCATCAAGGTAATGTCGGGCCAAAAGGCTGAAGTGAGCAGGTGCACCATCGTGCATAAGCCACATTCGTGTCCTGACGTCTTCCAGTAGTTGGGGCAAGTCATACTGGAGGAAATGGAGGTAGGTTTCTCCATTTAGGCGTCGAGGTAGAAAAAAAGGCCCTACCAAATGATCACCAACAATTCCAGCCCAAACGTTTAGACTAAATTGTTGTTGATGTCTAGATTGTTGTACCTCGTGCGGATTTGCATGGTCCCAAAGATGGTTGTTGTGATAGTTGAATATGCCATCACGTGTGAAGCCAGCCTCATCTGTAAACAGGATAGACGGCAGGAAATGAGCGTCTGCTCCACATTCATGATTCAGTCGCACACAGAACGCTCGTCGTGGTGGAAGGTCGGCCTCGCCAAGACCTTGGACACGTTGCAAATGGTAGGGGTATAGCAGGTTATGATGCAAAATGTCCCAAATCGTCGAATTACTGACACCCTCTCTGCGTGCAATCCGTCGTGTGCTATCCGATGGATTTTCTGCTATGTGCTGGAGAACTCTGTCTTCCAAGCCAACAGTTCGCACAGTTCTGGGTCTTCCAGCATCCGATGTCCGTCTCCCAAATGAGCCTGTTTCCCGTAAGCGCTGGTGGATACGACTGAACGTTCTAGCACATGGCAAATTCCTGTCTGGATACCTTTGAGCGTAGAGACGTCGTGCTTCCAACGCATTTCCATCTGCAAGACCATACATGTAGTGCATGTCTGCCAGTTCGATGTCTGGATACTCCATACTTAGGGAAGAGAACTACCGAACAGTAAACGTGAACAAAGGATCACAATGTCACCTTTAGATTTAAGTCATCAAGTGATTTAACAAACCCCTGTATTAACAAGAAGTCGTCTGTCAACCCCGAAATGTTGACTCTCCAAATGGTGTTCAAGGTCACCTTGTACAGATATGTGAATGTTCAATTTGAATTTGTGATTACAGTACTTTTTCGCATCACAAACGTTGTTGTTTTTGTCAATAAATGTTATTACATTCTGGAAGGGAGATCGTAACAGAGGGATAGCAACTAATGAATGGCAGAGCTTGCCCGCTGTAATGTAACTTTTAAGACTTCTAAGTTATTGTTTTTTAGAAGTTGGGTTTTCAAGGATTTTTGTCTTTAACACTTAAAACTACAAAGAATCTGAGGTGGAGATTTACCTCCAAATCAAAACCAAGTTTATGCGATGATTTTTGTGGAAGCTGGAGCGTTAGACAAAGGCAACAAACAAACAAACAAATAAGCAACCAAATTCAAATGTGTGGGTTGAGTACAGTAATGTTGTTCTCGCCGCTTCGGCCAATGAAACAAGTGATCATCCGAATTCTAAGGATTCCCCCACTTTTACGTTTTAAGCTTCTTTGCTTGAAGAGTAGAAAACAAACACATTAAATCCCTCACTTTTAATGGCGAGGATACCCGATTGATAATGTTTGGTGCTTTCCACAGAGATGTACGTACAGTAGTTGTTTTTTTTGGAGGGGGGGGGGCACAAACTTGGAAAACGATGTAACCTACTTGGTCTTTACACGTAATGAAAGAAAGTACAGTACTACTTTCGATTGTTTTCAATCACACGATGTGTTTTTTCTACAATTTGTTTCATTAAAGTACAAGACCAAAGCAGTTACTCCTCTCTTCCCCCACGTTTGATCCTCCCCTCCCCCCCTATAAGAAAATTACCTCTCCCTCTGATAAGTTGTGCGACCCCATACTGTATTATGAAGTACTGAAATACCAGGTATGATATGGCACATATCCTGAGTTTGGAATGGAAACGGTGAATCATTACGAGGTATTTAAGAACTGTTTACCCCAAACCTTGGGGGGGGGAGGGGGGCTGTAACTAAAGACTGGTGCATTTCCAGACCCATGTTTATAGGACTTTTTCTTCTTATCTTTGATCACACAGCGGACCTTTAAAATATTTGACACCAATTTCCGAACACCCTGTATAGTCTGTTAGCAGGGCTAAAAACCTGGAAGTAAGGTCCGCCTAATGTTTTATGGTTTTCTCTAACTTAGTGAAATTCTGCAAGGTGCCACTTTATCACCCTTGAGCAAATTTAAATATTCAAGATGGCTAAAGAGTCGTATGTCGGCCATATCTTCGCTTATAGAGCAAACAGGATAATCATTTTGTTGTCTAATACTACGTTTTCAAGGTCTGGGAATACTAATAACAGATTATCTTGTTGATAAAATGTATGCACTTTTTTTTAGGGGCTGGTGTCAACAGTCACCATTCGATTTCTCTCTCATTTTCAGCTTTCAGCTGCAATTCTGCCATTTCTAATTTAGGCAGAAGACCCCAACTAGATTCATTATAAAGGTGGGAATGTTTTCTTTGCATCAAGGGTAAATAAACAAGTTTATCATTGTTAGGGACCGAGCTACGCCCTTTTTACTAGGGGCTAGTATCACAGTCACTGTTCGATTTTACAACTTTCAACTGCTATTCCAATGTTTGTAACTTACGTGGATGAATCCAATTTGGTTCACTCGAAAGGTGGGAATATTTTTTTTCGAGTGAATCGAATTGTAGTCTCCACCTAAATTAGGATTGAGGATTCGTCTGTTGACCTGAAGGCACACAGGTCATCAGGTTGACAGAAA
>JAHWFP010173703.1:0-10792 GCA_023313725.1 Lithobius niger | reverse complement strand
TTATTGATAAGGGTAAACAAGAGTCTGTTTTGAACTTAGCTTCGCTTGCAGACGATTACTGCGCTAATCGCCAAGAAGCAGTTCTAAGACAGGGGAGTGGTTCTGACAACGGAAAAGGCGGACCACAGGGCGGAAATAATTACCGTGGAGGAGGTAACAATGGTAATGGTTATGGCAGGTATCGGAATGGTAATGGTTATCAAGGTAGTCAAGGTAACAGAAACAATGGAGGCAACCAAGGGAATGGTACTAGTAACTATGGGAACAGTAACAATGGTAATGGTAACAATAGCAATAGTACTAGAAATGGTTCAGGTAATAATGGTACGAGCAATGGTACTACAGCTACGGCTTACAATGCGCAAGCAAGGCCGCAAGCTAACGACAATAATCAGTCTGGTAGGAGAGCGCCTTTAAAGGCGGACGAGCCACGTAAGTGCTACATTTGTAGCTCGAGCTCGCATTTGAAAAGGGATTGTCCCAACAATGGTACCAAAGCCTCAGTGGGAAATGTATGTACTCAATTGCCTAGTGTACACAGTGGAAAGGAGGTTAGCTCTTTTAAAGGTAAAACTGGTACACAGTCGGTGGAAAGCCAGTTATGTAAGAAATGTACAATAAATGGAAAGCCTGGTAGTTACTTGCTGGATACAGGTGCATTTATGGATGTGGTTTCAAGTAAAATGGTAGAGCCTAGTTCGTTCACAGGGAAACGAGTTGTTTTGTCGTCAGTTGTAAGTCAAAATGTAACAGACTTTCCGGTGGCAAAGGTAAAGTTGGCTACAGAAGATGGCTACATTATGCTGGAATGCGGCGTGTCGCCATTTTTCAAGGATGAAACGTATGACTTTCTGCTTAGCCAAAAGTCTTACGAAAAGCTACAGAAAATTGAAACAAAGGTAAACAAAACACGGACTGCGATAGCTAGGTCGAAAACAGGTATCAATGGAAAGAAAGGTAACGAAAAACAGGCTGTGGATCAATTTATTGATAGTGATGTATTGGATGATCTTTTTAAAGTTGAAGATGAGGAAACGGAGGAAAGTGTTCGAAATGTTGCAAGTGAAAATATGGTAATTGCTGAAAGCAGTGAAATTGGTGTCAAGGTCGAAGATAAGGGACTTGCACAAAATGATACAGTTGTCCAGTCACAACACGTTTTAGTCAATAAACAAGCTAGTGTTGTGGCCGACTCTGTAAGGAGTACGGAAATTGGTAAAATGGTTACAGGGAAAGATAATGTAGGTTTGTTGGCCGCAGGAATTCAAGACTTGTTAGCTGTTAAAGCTGAAGTTTTAAAGCAAGGGCAGGTGCTTGATCCTGGGTTGGAGGGATGTCGAGTGGCGACTGACATTGAAGGTACATCTTTTTTTTGGAAGGATGATGTCTTACGTAGGAAATGGTCGGCAGTAAATGGCACCAAAATGTGTGACCAGGTAGTGGTACCAAAAATGCTTACGGAGCAGCTGGTAAGAATGGCACATGCTAATGCCTATTTTGGGCACATGGCCAAGGAAACGAACATTGCCAGGTTGCAAGAAGTATTGCATGGGCAAAGCATGTGTGCACAATGTAAAAATTGGATAGAGTGGTGTGAAATCTGTAAGAAATATAGAAAAGGTGTGAGGAAGGGAGAGGACGAAATGATTTTAGTTCCGGTTGTGGCAGAGCCTTTTATTAAGGTGAAAGTAGATTTCGTAAAGCCTTTCAAAGTGACGTCGGACGGAAAGCATGTTTTAAAGGTTTGTGATAGGGCGACTAGGTATCCTGAAGCAGTGGCTGTCAGGGAGGCTAACTCGCACACGGTAAGAAATGAAAGCTTAGCGATTTCTTCAAGGGTTGGGTTCTCTGTGGAACTCCAATCGATTCTTGGAAAACCGTTTGTTTCTGAACGGGCGGCTTGTTTCTTGAAGGAGTGTGAAATCGGCCTTGTAAATAGTAAGCCTTATCATTCGCAGTCTCAGGCTGTAGAAAGGGTGCACAGGACGAAGGTAGACTGTAGCAGGGCTTTGCATTTGGAGTATCCGGACAAAGGGAATGATGTTTTAGCACCAGCTAAGTTTACAAGTACGTCTACTTTTTGTGAGACGGCGAACTTCACTCCAGCGGAGTTCGTTCACGGAAGTAAGGTGAGGTTAAAGAGGGAAATCGCAGATGGAAAGAAGGAAAGGTGGAAAGATGAGTTTGCACAGGTTACTATCAGTAATGAGGTTGGAGTCAATGTCATGGTGGGGGAAGGAGAGAATGGAGTGAAAGGTAAAGAGTTATACAGGCGATCTCAGGTGTGGGATTCAGGAGGGAAACCTGGGAATGTCACGAGCAGACAAGTAAACGAGGAAGCTATTGGTGGCCCTCTGTCTGCAAGGGTAAAGCAAAAGTGTAGGTGCCTAGTTGTAGTGAAAGTGGAACCAAAATCTGCTTTACTGGTTATAAACACGAAGAAAAAAGTCAAGTCTAGGTTAGGATTGACTGGAGATGGCTTGCACATGTTAAATAACTATGCAAAGTTGGTATTGCCTTTAGCTGTCAGTGTGAACAAAGGGGCACCAGACAAAGTGGGACGGGCCGTAGCTGTGGGAAAGCTTTTCACAAGCTGCAGTGTGTGCTTGCTTCTCCCAAGGTGTTGTTGAATTCTGTGTCTGACGGAGTTTTCTTGTTGTTGTTAACATGCAAGGTTTACAGTGTTATTGTTAGCATTGTTTGGATATGTGTTGCATGTTTACTTTTTTGCTGGGGAAAGGGGGACAAACGCCCTAATGCTGAGTGTAGGGGGGTTTGCCATGGCAAAAATGTTTTTTCTCCAGTGGTGAACAGTACTTTTGAGTTGGATCCAGGGAGGTGGATTGTTGTGTGTGGTATTTTGTGGTATGGTGTGTTTAGGGTGGCAAGAGAAGTGATGGAGCGAAAAGAAAGTTTTTTTGATGGCTTTCTTGTGGTGTGTTGTAAGCATAAGTGGATGGATTGCTCGTTAAAGAGAGAGTTTCCTGAGTGCTGCAGAGTGTAAAATTGGTGTGTCGTATTTGGTGTGTCAGTGGGGCCGTTTGGTATTGAGATGGTCCTGTTGCCGTGTTGTGGATGTGGAGTGGTGTTGTGGAGTGCAGTGGTGTGTGGCAATGTGCAGAAGAGTGCAGCGGTGTGCAGCAGTGTGCAGAGGTGGCAGTGTGCGGAATGCGTTGTGCAGTGTTGGTGTGTTGTGCAGTGCAGCCAAAGTGCGGTGATGTGTTTGTGCTCAGAGGGTTGGAGATTGTTCTTTGCCTTCTGTACAGCGTTCCAGGTGATATGCATCACTAGTGGCCTGCACTTACCGTGATTTGTTGTGGACGAATCACAGCGTTGGGTTGGAGGTGTAAAGTTGCCATCTCTTGCTTGCTGACTTGACCGTAATTACCTAATGACTATAATTAGAGCTAATTATGGTGTTCGACTCGAACGATGAAAAGAAACATTGGCCAACTTTAGAATGCCGGGTTTTTGGTTATTGTTCCACGTGAGAGACACGTCCGTTCCTTTTACGGAAAGTGTTTCCATATTTTGTAGCGAGAACTAGCCCTTATATTGAAGATGGTTTGGCGCGAAAAGAGGTCTTTCCCAACAAGAACGCAACAAGGACAGAACTCTATGCACGAACTGTCTTGTTGGACAATTTCTCGATTCATGTGCGGATTGTTAAATGTTTATTTTTGTAAATTGCGTTATGTCTAAGGAAGAAGTAAAGAAGTTTGAATTTAACAAGTCTGCAGTGAACCCTTGAAATTACATGACGCAACAAATCATTATCTCGATTAGTGCCTTTGAAAAACACCACCACAATTTCGGTCAACTCTACGTCTGGAGACAGTTTGGCACTTTTAACAAATAGAAAACCGCGAGCAAACGCAAAACAGTGCTCAAAATGTGTCTGCTCAACGAAAGCTAAAGCAAAAACTAAAGTGAAAGTGCCGAGTGATGGTAATTGGTGCAACCCTAACTTTCTGAGGAAATCTGCTGAGAGTGGTGGAGGGTTCAGTGAACATAACAGATTTCATATCAGCTTCTCCGTAGCTCCCATCACCCTGGCGGCAACTTAAAATACCTCGGCTTCTCCGCTGATCCATCTAACACTTGGCATGATTACATCCTCTATTTCAAGAAAAAAGTGAGCTCTTTTCAGAATCAATAAGAATTGTTGCCTCTAAGTTGCCTGTAGAATCTTCTGAACATTTTTTCTTCGGTGTGTTGTCCCAATGATCTTGTATGGTGCTGAGGTCTGACGCCCATGGCAAAGCAAGTTAGACCAGCTCGAACTCTGAGTGGCCTTGGAAGATCCTTTCTCTTGATTTCGACTAAAGTCCTACCGTATTGTCTGCACGTAGGCCTCTCTGTCCTGGGTGGGGGGAATTAAGGCTTAATGTCCTGGCTTGTTGTATCGTAGCTCAGGAAAGGTTTGCTCATGCTTGCCATATTACTTCCCATTAGTTTGAACATAAGATATATCCTTGAGACTTAGAACACCCTTCTATCCGGACTTCCCCATTCCTTGGCAACGTCGATGTCGACAACGAAAGTCTTTGCTGTATCTTTACTGATGGTTCCCGACTTGATGGTTCAACGTGAGCGCCTTTGTTGTCTTGAGAGGCTACCAGCATTTACTGACCAATGCTGACTTTGTGATACTCGTTCAGGTTTTCAGACAGAGATCCATGCTCTCATCATGGCCTTCAGGCATTGTCTTGATTACCTGGTTGAGAAGACTAACATCGACTTCTATGCGGATTTGCGGATTCAACTGCTGCGATCCGAATTCTTTTAGTTTCGCCACCAATACCACTCTGTTAGCTTGATCCAGACCTTCTTCAGTGATTATGGATCAAGGTTCGTGTTGGCTATAGAGGGAAAGAGCTCGCCATTGAGGCTGCCAAGGCGGCAACCTCACTTCCATCTGAAAATTCTCATAGGTTACCTATTCCTGTTTGTTTCTCCTGCGCACTGATGAAGACAGATATTCTCTCTTCCTGGCAGAATCGCTGGTTTTCCTCCACGAAGGGCCGAATGATTTTTGAATTTATTCCAAGTTCCCCTCTAAGTCCGTAAAAAAAATTGACTAATAGTGGGTACTTTAAAGGATATCTTTGTAGAATTGGTAAAAAAAAACAAAATGCTGTCTGTGTCTGTGTGGGACGGAAGGGGTTTGCCCTTCATATTTGAAAGACTGGGTTGCCTTTTCGAACATATGGCGACCTGTCTTTTAAATGGCATTCCAGGCGGGTTCTCCTGGTATAGACTTGGACTTCCTTACTTTTGGCAAGAATTTATCAATCTCTGCGCTTTAATTGTTGAACACCACTGTGTGAACGCCTCTGAAGTGGTATTTAGTTTTGTTGGTCTCCTCTGGTGTTCACTGGGTCAGTCGTGCTGGCACCCCTAACTACAGAAAGCCTTGGGTGGTGCTGTCCCATTGGCGTGCAGTGTGGTGGCTCGCTGTTCGTGGTGAATGAGCCTTCCTCACTAAGGCCAAATCTATGTACCCTGTAACTTACTCTGTTGTTTTATTTCTTGCTGATCATCGAGCGGGGAACCATTTTTTAGGGTTTATATTGGTAAAAATGGTATTTTGGTTTTATGTTTTTTTTTTGTTTTCTTCTGTCCTCCTTGTTAGCTTGTTTTGCTTGCTACAACCTCTTGGGTTACCCTTGCTCTACGGGGGTTGAGTGCTGAAACGATTTAAGTAAGTTTGGTCTCGCAGACCAGGAAGGAGAACTCGGTCCTAAGAGCAACCACAACAAGCACACTTTCAAGAAGCTCACCTCCCAAAAGCTAAACTGACATAAACTCACCTGACCTAAAGCTAACTTGCCATAAGCTTACTAAATATGATTTAGTACACAAAAGCTCACCTGAATAAAATTGAAAATCGAATTGTGTAGCCGACAGACTTAAAAAAGGACTGCACTCCTGTTTAAATTAAATTTTTCTCAAAATTAATGTAGACGAGTCTGCATGGCAACTGCAGACTTGGAAACACGCTTTTTGGCGGGGATCCCCATGTCGTTCTGTACCAACTGTGCCTGGTCCATTTCTGATCCTTTCTTAAGACTGTTTATGGTACTCCATGCCATTGGATGTTTGTAACCAATGAGTGATGCAAATGCACTGTTCCAACGTTCACAAATGTTGTCAGTACGATTTTCACCTGCCTGCGTGATAATGTGAACATTCCATTGCTCTGGAGGAAATTGGAGGAAATTCTGCAGTATCCCACACACGACCAGCAGATCTTATTGGACTCATTGGGTCATGGCCATAGGTGGCATCGAAATAGAACAGCAAATCAAGTAGCTCACCAAGAAAGAGTTTGTAGCAATTCGATACCATCGTTCCGCTGTCAACTATGAAATAGGCAAGGACATTTTGTCTTGCCACACGATTAGGATGTCTTCATCTCCTTTATACGATGAATAAGTAAAGAATAAGTCACAAGGTAAAGGGTTAGCAAAGCAAACAGACTGCATTAAAGACTGGCCTTGTGAGAAGGCCAGTCTTTATATAAATCTGTGAGACCCAAATTGTGTATTCTGTGCCATGTACGTTGGCATAATTGGAAAAAACACCCATGTGTATGCTCACTCTTTTTGGTGATGGGAGATTCGGAAAATTCTCTTTCAGTCTGTGACTCCAGTTTTCCATTTGAAACTTTTCATTTTGGGGAAGTTTACTCTGCAACTGGCGACGAGAGAAGGCAGATGATTATTTTTTTTAAAGCCTAGATTTTTCCATACTAATGCAAGAGTAAAAAACTCTATTGAGAAAAAAAAAAGGTAAGAGATCGTGAACAAAAGTATCTGGAATTAATTCTGGAGAGTAGGGTTAGCAAACACACATTCATATGCTAACCGAACACTGAGTGTGCTACTTATCGTAGAGCGATCTCGAAATATACATACGCACTGGATCTAAAATATTTCTTGCTCGGTACCCTTTTCGGAACGTTCTTCATACACGGCCTGCCTTTTGATGTTGAGAAATGGGTAAACACGTGACACTGCCATGTATCCGAGATGAGCACGAATTATATACAGCTAAAAATGCTTCGGCAGCATGGCGTAGTTTCCGTCAACAAACCACATTGTACAATTTTTCAAATGTTGCAGTTGAACAGAAGTTGAAACCATCCAAATTCTATTTACTTGATTAGGCATGGTATCATAACGCTGGAACTGACGTGAATTAGGGCCACTAGTTTTTGCCCACTCTCCGTCTAAAAATATGTGAAAAAAATTATTAACTAAGTAGTAGATATCCGTGAGTCGTAGTCGATTTAACGGTTATAATTTAGAGCAAGCGAGAAATTGCTAGTCCACAATCGAGGGGCTGGAGGGAAAGCCGGGTGGGTTGTGTTTCCCTCCAGCCCCTCGATAGTGGACTAGCCGTTCGAGCTCAAGAGCAATTATAACCGGTAAATCGACTAACGACTCACGGATATGTATTTTAATGCTAAGGTGTGACGGTGAGCCAACATATCTAGTTATTTGAGATTTAAAAAAAAAATATTTGAAAATTTTATTTGTGAAACATGACGTAAACTCAAACTGAAACTTCCGGTTTAAACTTCCTGTCTGCGAAAGTCTCACGTACGCGAGGACGTCCCTATATCCAGTCCCAGTCACCGACGTTTGTGTTTAAGGTAAAACCGTATTTTTTCTACTTTATTAGTTTAAATAAGATATAGCGTATGAAATGCGCTATTCGCTTGAGTTTCGTAGGTTTTTAGTTGTGTTTTAGAAGGTGTCAGTAGGTTAGTTTTCGTTCCGACGGAACGAAAGGTTGTCTGATTCGGCTTGAACCGTTCATTCATGGGAGGGGGCTAGCATCGTACGCGACGTTTTTTTTTTTTTTTTCGTGTTAGTGCGGAAAATGTCGCCAGGTTACAAATGTGCTGTTCGCATGAGTATCGTATGTTTTTAGGTGTATTTAGGTGTGTTTACAAGTTCGGTAGCCTAGTTTTAGTACGGTCGGTGCGAAACGTTGGCGGATTGGGCCATTTCTCCATGGGTGGGGTTCTAGCATAGTAGCCTACGCGAGGTTTTTTTTCTTTTTCGTGTTAGTACGATAAATGTCGTAGGTTGCAACTGTGCTTATTTATGTTGGTTGAAATGGGATGTGCTGGTTGAATTTGTGTTGTGTACGGTAGTTTTGCAAAGTATGTCACATGGTAGAGCAGTGGTTGCGTAGAGCGCGAAAAAAGTGGTAGATTATCAAAAAAAGTGTGGGTTATCGAAAAAGTGTAGGTTATCAAAATTAACCCACGGTCACGTGTGTGGGTTTTCAGATTAACCGTTTATAACGGCTACACTTTTAGCATTGGAATGTGTTGGCGTGACGTCACCACCGTGCATCAACTTATTAATAAACTACAGTAGATAGTATTCATACGTATTCATACCATGCTAAATCATTAATTTTTACTTAACAATAATTAATTCCTGCTGATCTTTTGGATCAAGTCTTTGGCGATTAATGTCACATTTAATCGTTGGCATACTGCCAATTTTGCAAAGAACATTGATGGGGAAGCCCATTGATGCAGTGCCATTATTTGACCCAGGCACTCACAACTATGCTCAGCTTTCAATTTTAGTGTACACGCACTTTTATAGCTTCGGTTTTTTTTGTTCATTTGCCCCCTAGTTTTGAGATGAACATGCTGAATTTTCTTTGATACAAGCCTTACTTTCATTGGTTTTGACTCTGGACGCATTTGTCCGTTCGTTGCCTTTACGCTGCTGTTGTATTGAATCGTTACCATATTTTTGTTTTACAGTGTATTTCGCGGCTCTGGCACAACTGGTTACGTTTTCCACTGTTTTGATTGACTGTGAAGTGATACGTGAACAGTGATAAAAGAACGAGTGTAAATATGACGGGAGCTTCAGTTGTTAACCTAGAAGAGAATAAATTATTAAAACGCAAAGGCGGGAAAGGTCGAGTACTTGGACGAGCGTAAATGTGATGGAAGGGGTAATGGTAAAACTGGGCGAGCGTAATAATTTTAGGAGAGTTTTGTCTGGTTATATTTTTTTCAAACTCAGTTTATGTCAAGAGGGTTTTAGGGGATGAGCTTATTGATGGTGAACTTTCGGGGAATGAGCTTCTGACCTACACTCTAAGAAGGCCCTTCGAAAAACGGCGATGATAGAGATTCAACCTAGTTGATATATTTTAAAGAGGTTGGGGATCATACCTGGCTTGCATATTTCAGCAATGGACGAACAAAGACCTTAAATGCCTAACCCTTTGTCTTGACATCCGCCATTCACAATGTCGAGCCATTTATAACAAATAACGTTTGAGCCATTTATAAGACACTGCAGTAAATGCAGCTATCCATTTATAACACGCTGCAGTAACCTTCAGAGAAATGCAAGGACGACTTAAAGTGTGATGTAAACCAAATCGTAAGATTACGAATCTCGAATACGTCAGATAGTATGTGTTGTTTAAAGCAGTAAGAAAAGGATAAATTTTATTGTCCACTGTGATGGCCATTTGCGAGACACTCGCCCATTAATTCAATTTGTTATTCTGTAACCATTTGTATTCTTTTTTCTTACAAAAAACTCTAAACAAAAAAACTTTTATCCGCCGTAGTCAGCAAAGAATGCTGTAAACAATGTGACGTGCTCCAGCAATATTCTGTATTTTATCCCCCTTCCTTCCCTTCCCAACAAAATTTTCAGAGTAGGAAGTTTTCATTCATAATGACTTGTTTTCCTGTGACTATGCTGTTGTGACTTATCCAGTGCAGCGTACCAACAGGATCTAGCTACTTCACTGGTACTTCAGAAGGTGGTGATGTGGTCACTGTGTAACATGCTATTTACGTATAGCTGGGCGCAATACGAGTGAACGCTCGTAGTGCGCCTTGCATGTACATAAGCTGCTTGTGCGCTCTGCCAACTTCAGCCTAACTGCTGAACTTGGCCGGACGCCAACAGCCGGGTACTAGGCCTGCACCATTGCTTGACCAATGGGGCATGCCTGGACTTGTTGACTAGTGCCTCAGGATACTTCTATTGTTCTGGCCCCACTATAAAACGTGCTACTGGGACGTCCGAAGGGGCAATTGGTGAGGGAGGAACAACTCGACAGGTTGGTCCTCCTAGAGCTGAACATTAGGGCTGACAGGCTGCAACTTGTCAGTGCCTAATATGTGCTACTCTGTGTACAGACCCCTAGCTGTGCATTAAGGTGTGAATTGTGCTCGAGTATATCTTGAACTCAATCGTCCACTCCCTGAGTAGTTACAACTGAAACCGAAGTCGTATTAAAAGAGAGAATCCCCAACTACCGTTTTGCCGTTTCATACCAGAGCATACCAGAGTTCCTTCGTTTCGTTTCGCTCGAAGGAATTCTAATCTGTTTTTATTTGTGTTCTTTCATCGCTGTGAATTGCATGGGGATACGAGCTCTAACGGTTTTTTTTTACGGCGAAGCAGCTTTTCTTGTTTAGTTAATTTATTTTTGTCTCTGGGTCGTGTGTAGAGGCATCGCCCCTAGTGCATCGCGTTAGTTCAAAATGAATCATTCTAATTCATTTTTAATTCGAATGATTTACGTACAACAATGAATTTTAATTTTTATTTTTTGCATTGAACCTAATAATAATTTTTAAGCCTATACTCGTTTTATAAATCAGAAGTGATTTTTTTTAATTCAATGAAAACGGAGAATTATACATTTGTGAGGAGCTTTAAACAAGAGCTTTAAATATTCTTTTGTAACTTGTCAATGTCCACACATCCAGCCGGACATATAG
>JAHWFP010173702.1:0-12537 GCA_023313725.1 Lithobius niger | reverse complement strand
AATGTAAAATCGAAGAGCTCCACGAGGTAACGTGAATCGAAAACTGAGCAGAGCTATTTAGGGACAAACTGACAATGCTGAACGGTGCGGAAATGGCACAAATTGCAGCATCGCTAAAAGGTTAACGAAATCTAACCCAATTGTGTCAACATGGGAATGCCCACATACAAAACCATCACCATAACTGGCAAAGTCACTGTTCACTCCCAGGCGGTAGAAAAAACAGGGAAGGACTTTAAAGTGAAAAATTGAGGAACCAGGCACTATCGTTCAAGTGATGTCTGGTCCTCCAGAGGCCAATTGCGGGGAAAAGCCATATGCAAGTTTCACTGTGTTGTTCGGCCTGGGGAAAGAGGCAAAAAGCAGAAAATTTTCGGACCCCCGTGCAAATACACAGGAAAGTGACAATGAACTGCCTGCAGCCAGATATCATGGACGATTTACAAGACAGTGAGCGTGAGCTGTGCCTTTCGAAGTGGGGCCCCCCAATCCCTCCCCACCCTCCTGTTGTGAAGACTGAAGTGGGACCCAAAGTGGCATACCCGAACGAAAAAAATAACGAAAGGGGTCTGTGGAAATTTTGCAGCGACTTTTGCCAGCTGTCGCCATGAGAGAGTTTAGTACAAGTTCTGCATGATACCTGGTTACCTTGACTTTACTGGATCCTGCCACATGTACAAATGACTGTGTTGGATTGGTAGTAGTGATAGGCATGTTATTTCCTAGTTATGCGCGGTCACGTATGCAAGAGGGGAGGGGGGAGGGGAGGAGGGAGTGGGTGGGAGGGCCGGGCCGTATGGACGGGGCTTCCCTCGCAGGTGATATGTGACATCACAACCGACGCCATGACGTCATGAACGGGAAATAGGTGTGGTTTATCGTACCGGTTAACGTCGAGCCAACAGCTGCATTTTCGTGTTTAAAATAAAAGCTAAGTCTTTACCTGATTGCTGGAGCAGGATGGTTTGAAAAAAAAGAGGAAGAGTTAATATGAACATCGCTTTCAGTGCATGTTGTGTACGATGAAAAATTTTAAAGTCAGAAATCGTTGGCACTCTCACAGGATACGCCGTGTTTCCTTTAGCGTTCAAAACGGAATATTTGTGTTGTTCTCTTTGATTGTGCTTGCATGCAGCGAAGGATAAAAGTTAACAGCGAAATGTGTGGATTTGTGAACACAGCAAGATTACCCTGTTACATCAGTGGATAAACAAGTTCTATTTGTGCCATATTAAGAGTGCTCGTGTAACAACACCTTTTTGAAAGTTAAACGAGGATGCTTGTGAAAACTAGAAAATCATCAGGCTGTACATCGTCAAACACTGTCAAGTAAAAAAAAGGTAATATAATTTTCAAAATGCTTACATACTATTTCGTGTTGAATTTGACGGTTTTGACTCTGACGTTGCATAAGTACAGACATACACACACTACCCACACATACGCGCACATGCTGAGCACATATTTTGCACAACGGCGATATTATTTTATCATCTAGTGAAATAAACACTTTTTAAATTTTAGAATCTTTTTTAATGGTTTTTTTAGTCAAGTTAAAATTACAAAGAAAACATGAATATATGTTTCGTGTACTTAAAAAAGAATCGTTGTTTCGTTTTAATTGAAAAAAAAATGAAAATTCCGGAAAGTTAGCCAAATACAGTACTTTTTTGTTTCTTGATTTGGACACTATGTATAGAATGCTTTGTTTTCTGCATTGTATTGGCGAGCATATGTAACTAGCTGGCCCGCTTTGTAGAGTGGACATTCCATAACCAAATGTCCTTCATCACAGGTCCACTCCTGTGTTTCCGGAGGTTTAAGAAATGCTGGTGTTTCCACCACTGCGACAGTGTTACGCACGTCCTTCATCATATCAATGTATTTATGATTCCCTAATGAAGGCTTCGATGTTAGTAATACTCCTCTCGGCTCGAAACAGAATGAATGGATACAAGTCAACATTGCTTTTATGAGGCGTCCCAGGCCTTTGTTGGTCCACAGACCGTTGTAACAGTTAATGTGGAACACCTCACCTTTTCGTCGCTGTCCGTATCCGTCCACGCCAGCTACTACAACCTCACGTATGGCAACGTCCGGCAGTTGATCCGGATTGTTGGCAGGCTTTAGCGCTAGGGTGGGTAGGGGCGCGTGTTTAGGCGTACGATAGCCTAAACACTATCCTGGTTCGTCGTACTGGAGGTAGTTTCGGGGAGGGTATTGTAACAACCTTACCGGCATGTATTAGGAATGTATAGCTGGCTTATTGTTACCATTCCTGGAGGCTGGTACCCCTCCCACAGATCTTCTTCACCCCACATCGCCGTTGCTTCATTCCCCCTCACCACGAAAACATGGGAGATTTCAGAATACTAAAAAATGTAAAAACCATGTGTAAATATGTAATAAAAATAAAACTGTAAATCAGTATTGTAACATTTAACTAGTAATAAGAAATTAATCATTATTGGAATATTTTTTAAGATGCTTACCATATTCAGTTTTGATGCTACAGTTTCCATTTCTAAGTGAAGGTTTCGGAAAAAAAGTATACGACGCTTCTCTTCTGAAGATAACTGAACGTGTGCGTTCTGGTTTGAGAGGAAGATTGTATTCCGAGATGGTTTTTTTCTTTAACTGTGTTCACCAGTGAGAGCAGAGCGCGTCACTTTTAACTTACATCTGGCTAGCCTCTGTTTTTTAGTCTTTATTTTTTTATCATTCATTCAGTCGCATTATTGTTTCATCTATCTTCCCTGATCTGTTTGTCGTTCGAGTTCGTGTACTGCATCTGCCATCGCAGCTGGAAGACACTTTTTGCTCGCAGCTGGAAGATGGTTTTTGTCTTCATAAAATGTTATGTTATGTTTGTAAAATTCATTCACCTGGGCTTTGTACCTCGCTCGGAGTTAATTGGGAAAAAAAACAATGCGTTACCATCTGTCTGGTAGCCCCATCTCCATGCCGGAAATAGTTGATGGAACACAAAATGATGTGTTTGTAAAAACTCGTTCACCTGCTCTTTGTGGTAGGGTTGGAGTTAATTTGAAAAAAAAAAAAGCGTTACCATCTGGCTCATAATCCCCATCAACATGCCAGAAATAGTTAACCGTCTCATTTCTGGTCTTTGTGAGACCATCCACATTAAAAGCCAGGTGTTCCTTGAGCGTCCGTTCAGACAATTAGAATACTCGTCAGGCAAATTATTAATTCAAAGCAACGTCTTTTCCAAGCAGCTTTCTTTCGAGAGTTACGTCAACGTTTATTTGCTTTGTTCAAAAAAAACAACTGGCTTTATTTAGCCGCTTCGTGCAATTTAGCCCTTGAATAGCCGTCACAGACTCAGTAGAGTTAGCTTGACACGTTTATTTTCATACATTGCTCTTGGAATATTATGGAATATTCTGAAATGTCATGCGATTCTTCACCGATACCAGCTAGCGGAATTGTATCCTTCTATGTTGATGAAGGTAATCATTTTAAATTTAACCGTTTTAAACTTTTTGCCTAACTTTAATTTAATCATGCTAAATTAAATGTTTTTTTAAAAACTTTGTTTAGATGTATAAAAAACCTTACAGGGTTATTTCGTTTAATTTCCAGAAATGCACGAAGAGATCATAGAGGAAGTGGAGTCGGACGGGTTTGGAACTTTACAGTTTTTCAACCTCCAACCTGCGATGTTTCATCACTTGTAAGGGAAGATTTGACGCCCGGGGCTTTAGAAGCTTTTGTTTGTAACCATGTTTCGACCAGTGACGGGCAAGACGTCGATACAACATATCGCGTACTCTGGGAGTTACAAAATTCAAACGTAAACGTGCCGGAAGTAATTGACGTTTCATCGTCAATGTCAGCAGGAGAGGATATGGATGCTGATGTTTCAAACGCTCCATTAATAACATCAACATCTGTGCCTGTCTTTGATCAGCAAACAAACATGTCAGAACCTCTCTCAGATCAGTTAACACACGATGAGTGTTCGTTTGGTTGAGTTTGATCAATTATTATCCTATAAACCTATGTGCCGTATGTGTGACTCAGCTTCGGATGCCATTTTAAAGATGTGTAAAGTAGTGCTCAGAAAAAATTGCATCACAAACTTTGATTGCTTCCAGTTTGTACAAAATGCTGTGAAAAATGTTGAATTTTTCGATTTTGAAAATCATGCCTGTGTTCGCGCAGATTATAGACACAAAATTGACCTAAACAATGAACGTTTGTGTTTAGGATGTGTCAAAAATCAAACGGAAATGAGTATGCACACTTGTCTACACTAACAACTGTTTTCACATTACATCACACTGCATTGTTTCATTAGAGTGTATGTATGACTATACACATCTTTTTTTTCCGTATGAAATGTATACTGCGTTCAATTCTGAATAACAAGATTTATTGTATTTATTTGTTCAATTTTTTTTTACAGAGCTTCCATTTTACATGTTTACGTAATGAGCTCTCCTGAAAATATCGATTTAAATCTGTCAGATAACATTTCAATTAGTCAAATTTCACTTTTTGACCTTGACAGCAGTTTGGAGTCACCGCCATCACCATTTTATAATGTATGCATTGAAACTCCTGTTTTAGACAGGCACCATTCAAGTTCTTATTGTGTTCAAATTTCACCTGTAACACCCACTAGTGAACCTTGTAATGATCAACAATTGCGGGGCGAAATGCCCATAACCCCGGTTTCCATTTTCAAATGTTTTGACTTTAATTCACCATATCACATTCAATCATCACCAGTCACACCTCCCAGCCAGCCCTCAAACGATCACCAGTTATACAATTAAAATCAAATACCTGGTTTTTCGATATTACAATTTCCAAATTATCCATCCCTAGCAAATGTAAATCAAGTGGGTGGAGCTGTTGAAACACGTTCACAAAGTGGAAATGTTAATGAAACCTCTTTGCCAGCCAAAACACGAAAGCATCTTTTCGTAGATGGTGTAGACAGTGATGTTCTAAGTGAACCGCCATTAAAAATCAAGAAATCTGTGACTGTTTCTCGTACCGGAGCTAATGAAACGAATTTTAGAAATCCTAATTTCGTCAATGATGGGCAGGTTGATTCTACCAGCGGATTTTCAAAACCAAAAAAGAAAACAACCTCTTTTCATTCTGAGTTGGACATTGAAAGCTCGTTGTCCTCGGCTCTCAGTACACCCCCTACCCCTCTTCCACTCCCCCCTTCCCCCTCTCCCCGCATCTTGTGCCCATCCAGCCCCCTACAGGCAGGTCTGCTACTCCGGACGCTGTTGAGGCTCGTACCGTTTATAATCCTGCTGATTATTATGAACTTAACACTTAAATCGAAGAAAGTTCGTTTATTTAGGACCGAAGGAGTAGATTTGCAAATTCACCTTTTTTCGCCCCTTTTAGATCTACTACAAAGTCGAAACATATCGCTCACAGACCATTTGATTAATGTAATCACTTCAATTATGAGTACTGTTCTTCAAAATATAAATCAAAACGATCAAATTGGGATAGTATTGAAACGAGGATAGTATTGTATCCTGAGTTGGAACGCGTAATTTACGTCCGTTTCAATACTTTTTGCAACTTCCATCCAGGAAAATTGATTCACGAAATTGCAAAGTTTATGTTTAGTGCACGTGCTATTGATTTAACCTCGGAATTTGTACTGAGAATAACTACAGTTAAAATGCCCATTGGAGGATGTATCCCCACAAAACTGGCATGGTCCAATTTGGAAAAATTGTATTCGGTAGTTACAGTAGTTTCAGTAGTAGTAGCTTGAAGACACCAAAGTTTCATTGAGAGAAACGTCAATTTGTTGGAATAGGCTATATAAAATGTTATTTATGGGAGATGTCGTCGGCGGTCAGCGCTGTGCTACCATCAGATGTCACTTTGATATTCAACAATAGTAAACTATCGTTCAAGTCTAAATATTTGTCAGAAGCTGTACTTGTCACTAGAAATTCAATCGGCGCTCCTTGTGTAATGGAATTTATAGGAAAGTGTTCCACATGAGTCACTTCAGTTGTATCAACAGAGGTAGGGGGGGGGGGAATGAGGCTTAATGGCGCGTCGACAGCTTGGTCATTAGCGCCAACCTCAGTCACAGTGCAGTGGTCCGGGTTGCCACTGCACCACACATTACAGAGATATTATTCAAACCCCTAACCTAAATCTTGTCATACATCTGTACCTCCTGCAAAAATTGAAAAACACCGGACAGGAGGACAGACTTATCGCCCAATTGACGCACAATGTCATGCGGAAGATGGAAACGACGACGAAAACCATCAAGATGGCAACAATCAACAAGGAAGTGCCGGACCGTAAGTGGCCGCCGACACCAATAACATTCAGGAGGGTCAACCCCCCGCAAAAGGAAACAGTGAGTAAGTCGAGTGTGACCAATGCGCAAACGGGCCAACACCACCTCCTCACGGCGACTGCGGCGACACGCTGAGTGCCACTCCTCGACAGTGCCTTTAATGGCCCGTAACTTATTACCGTCCTGTCCATCCCACGAGGCTTGCCAAAAAGCATGTAACCTCAGACGCAGAGTTGGAAAAGCGTCCGAGGGAACAAGCCTGAGATCCCTACCGAGAGGGCCAGAAAGGGCCCCTTTTGCTGCAGAATCCGCTTGCTCATTTCCACCTATCCCAACATGGCCCGGGATCCAGCAGAAAAGCACGGTTTTCCGCTGGCCAGGCAAGCGGGAAAGCAAAGCTTGGACACGTTGTGTCAAGGGGTTCCGAGGATTGTAATTCACCAAGGACTCCAGGGCACTCATGGAATCACTAAAGATAATGAAATGCGTGCCCTGAAGGCCAAGGATCCACTCCACCGCCAAACCGAGAGCCAAAAGCTCTGCAGAAAACACAGAATAGCCTGATGGAAGGCGATGGGCAACCGTCACTCCCTTACAAACACAAGCACAAGCCACGCCAGCGTCTGACTTCGACCCATCAGTAAACAGCCGCTGATAACCGGCTCACAAAAGAGGCAATCACTACGTTATTATGAAGTTTAGGAGTAGCAAATTGAGCATGATCCATGTATTGTACACGCGCGATTTCATCATTTTGCTCGAAAAATACGTGGTGAACTTCTTTGGTCGAGTCTGTTAAGAGCGAAAAAAGCTCTTGAGCGGTATCAATAAATACTGTTTTGAGTACAACGGATCGTTCTCCAAATTTACCATATAATGCATTCAAAATTTTTTTTGAGGCCTCCCTTAATCCACGATTACTGGCGATCTTGTCAATATCTAGTTTTATGCCCTGTTTTTCTTCAAAGTCCGAAATAAACAACATTTTTTCTTCCAGAGTGGTGCAATGCGAAGGGAAACCCTCAGACTCTACCTTGACTTTCAACACGTCCTTAATGTAATTCTTAAAGGGGTGAAAATTGTTATCATAAGCGAAATTCCATACTTCATGTATTTTTAAAATCTTGTAGCCGTATTGTATAGCTAAATTTAGCTCTGCCGTCGTCCAAACATTTTCCAACGAGCGTTCAAAAGCAGTATGCCGGCATTCTTCTTCCTTATTTTCCTCTGATGCGCGCGTAAAGCATAAAGTGAAGAAAAGACGCTTATTTATTCTCATAGGTGTAGGTCTGCAGGCGGGAGTATTCTGCATCTAACCAGTCCGAAATAACTCAATTGAGCAGCCCTTCACTTTCTTGATTATTGTGGGAAGACCTTTAGGGTATATGTATTTGAACATAACAAAACTGCATAAACTGACAAAATCATGATATGAGAGAATATGATTCTGATCCTCTTCAAGCCAGGCAGAAATTACTTCCACACGCTCACCATAATAACTGTCTTCAGGACGCAAAGGATCTTGCAAATCAAGACTGTTCACAAATGTTTTAGCTTCAGAATTTTCTTTTAAAAACTTTGCAAACTCACACTCCCACATAACAACAACACGGTAACCGTTCCTGATGAAGTCGTTCATAATAAACAGATCACGCTCATAAATTTCGTCTAATGACAGATGAGAATACAAAGCTTTTTCGTGTCTATTAGTACTGACACAGGACTTACATCCGTGGAAAATGCACCCTTGGTAGAAATAGATTGTATTGAGGCGCCCTTTCTGCGAAAATCCATCAACATACCTTCGTTTCCCCTCCTGGAGAATCGGCTTTACAGATTGTAATATTCTCTTCTTTTTCGACCCAGTACAGCCATTGTAATCCTGCTTTCGAATAATTTTTTTTTGGTGCTCCGTATGAAAAGGGTATGTGTCCTAAGGTTTCTTCTTCAAGGTAATGAGACCTGTAAGCCTTCATTACCGCTCCGGGCAGTGTGCAAGACAAGAAAGGATCGGTTCCTTTAAACATTTTCATAAACATTTCCCTGAATTTCATGGCTGATTTATGTAAAATGATGGTGTCTAATTTACAATATTTAACAAGCTCTTCCTTGAAGTTAAATATAGCATTTGTTTCCACAAGTTTGGTATGCCAGGTGTTGAATTCTTTTAGTTCTTCATCTGAAAAACGGTCAGTAATATACATTTCTGCCGGAGGATAAGGACCTACATAGGAAAAGTTTTCTTCATTACTGTATAAATGCGGGAAATGGCCTTTTGCTTCAGGAATCCCAAACGATTTTGCCACATTTTTTAATGAAGCTTTAAAAAAAAAGCATAAAATCTAAAAATCGGACACGGTCTGAAACCATGGAAATCACTTTTTCACCATCGAGCACTACTTTTGGACATACTTTTTTTTTCAAGTAAAAAGTTAAGCAGGAAAATAGAATCAAACGAAGAGGAATTGTGTGCCATGCAAATATAATTCACCTTTTTGTTCCCTCCGAATTTACCGAAGATGTAATCTCCGAATTCATTTCGTGCATTCCAGCCAACAAATTCTTTAATTCTCACTCCGCAGAAAACGCAGTCTATTTCAAGCTTGTCATCGTCTTTACAATAATCACAGCATTGGGAATATGTTACACAATTAATAACATGTTCATAAGTTGGGTTGCCCTTAGAATCAACCCCAGCGTTCTTAATGGGAGCAGTTTCCACATCATAAAAACCCCAAACATTAGTCCCCTTTCTTACCGGACTGGTATGTTTAGACATGTAACAATCGTGCTCCTGCACATTTACCAGCTACTTGCACATCCTACATTTCATCTTCCCGCAATCGTGGTCTGGTGTGTCGGCACTGAATTCTTTAAAACACTGTTCACGTTTCTTAAAAATTTGACATGTCGATTTGTTTGTTTTATGATTGGGAATTAAATGTTTGTCAAAACACTGCTGGCCTCTAAAATATCGGAAACAGATGTCGCACTGTATAGGAACGTTACTTTGCTGGCAGAATTCTCCTCGTCTTGCAAGCTAAACACACATTTTTACAAAGGTGCCGTCCCAAGTTGCTGTATGCCTTCCTACACAGTTTGCACCAGTAACTTTTCCCCAAAACACGTTCTATTCTTTTGCAGAAAACATAATGATTTTCAAATAAAATTATATTTGCCACAATATTCCTAGACGGTCCCACAAAAATTGAATTCAGCACTCCAAATTCATAAGTAAAGACGCACAGTTGGATATTGTCTACAGCTTGTTGGAATTTTATTATCTCTGGAATTCCACATAAATTGCCTGGCTTAATACCTGCTTTCAAGTATAACTTGTCAACTTCAGACTTAATAAGTGTTTTTCTCCTATTTCTTCTTCCGAACGGTATTTCAGGGAGTAATTTATTGAAGGACTGTGCTAAAATGATAGCTAGAGGTAGGCATATGTTACCACCGAGATTAGGACTAGTTACAGCGTTTCTTATTGTCTTTAAATGCTTCCACATATTTACATGTCCTCCGGGCCTGATACCACCTGCCGGCATTCTGACCCAGGTTACCGACAATCTGAAACCTTCGAACAAATTCACACTTTTGTTGCTCTGCATTGTTGCCTCGGTTCTATGAAGTAAAAGGCCGGCATGGAAATGATCCCATCTTGTAAATGGTACATTAATAGGTTTTTCAAGATCCGGGTGCCGTAAAACAATGCCTACTTGATCTGACGGTCTTGCATCTGTTAGTGTTGAACGGATAACGTGATTAAATGCTGCTTCAATATGGTCAGAAATCGTCATATTGCGTCTGACAAGCTTTTCTGTGGGAACCTGTAAAACGTGAATTTTATATGGGTCCCTTCTGTGTTGAATCTGATAATGTGACGTGTTTCTGTTGAACGGATGTTGACATAATCTTGAATTCGGTAGCCAAGACGGTTATCAGGTGAGTGTGATCCTGATTGTAAACGAGGATGTGTGGCTAAATTGAGCTCCTCTTCTTCTTGATCAGCATCGGGCCTGTAGGTGAGGGGTGGAGGTATTGCTGCTGGTGCTGTATGTGGTCCTGGTGTAGTGAGGGTGTGAGGGATTCTGCCTTTTTTCTTTTTTTTAGTCGGGCGGAAGTATTCTAATGAGTCGTCTGAGTGTGAAGAGAGTAGAGAGGTTGGGTGGGGTGGTCGTTGTACGGAGGGAGGGGAGTAAGATGGGGACTGCACGTTAGGATTGATAATATTCGATTCTGCTCCTTTTCTTTGTTTTTTAGAAGGCCGAAAATCATCATCATCATCATCATCCGAGTCTGGCAGTCTGGCTTTTCTTTTTTTATCGGAATTTTGTTCTGGCACTTTTCTTCTTTTCTTTAACGGCTGAAAATCATCATCCGACGAATGTGTACGGGAAGGTTCAGGAAGGATATTTACTGGTGGCTTGCTTTTCTTCCCCTTCCCCTTTTTTTTCTGTTCATATACACCCTCAAGATTCTTTGCTACACCCGACCGTTTTCTTCCAAAACCCTGCTGCACAGCTGAGCCTGGTGATTGAAAGAATTTTATAACGAAATTTGGAAGGTTTGAACGATCAGACGTTGATGTTTTTTTGTGTGCGTAATTCATACAGGGATTTATACTGGTAACATCTGGAGGGGTAATAGGGCTAGTTTGAACTGCACAAGGTGTTGTAGGAGTGTTCAGTAGAGGTTCTGAAACATTATTTCTCACACTATTAAGGGGCGACACATTATTTTGCAGTCTATTAACAGGTGTTTGTAAAAGAAAGTCTGTTTGACTCGATTGGAAGTTCCCCAGCCAATCATCATGATCATTCAGCGCCGAAATGTCACTAAAGGAAATAAGACTGTTCGACAATTCTAAACAACATAGTTCATTACCTTGTGGAAGTTGAAGTTGAATGTCTGTCAAGTCCGAAGGAAAGTTGTCATTTTCGAACGGTTCCATTTTTCATGTAAAAAAATGTGACGAGTCTCTCACTAATACAGGCGCGTGCACTTGCGTTAATATAAAAAACAGGTTCACATATTCCTTATATTCCTGAAGGCTGAGATGTAAACGGCACACTCATGCAGACACTCATACCTTACCATTTCAGGTAAAGCTTGCCTTTAAAATTTGAAAATGTTTTGTCCGCTGAGACACAGCTCGCAGCCAGGTGCTGCAGTAAGGAAATATTCTTCTGCCTGAGGGAAATTAGCTTGGAAGCGCATGATTACACTGCGCATTTTTAAAACCAGCCATTAATTTTTTTTAATGAGCCTTCTGCTTTATGCGTGTGGTTTGCAGCTGCCTGTTATAGAGAGGTTGTTGAGAATTGCAGCTGTCGCTGCTTGTGAATTCAGTTTTACTTCGTTTGTCTGAAGGAGTACACGCATCTCTCTCTCTCTTTCTTTACCGTTCTCACGAATTTAACAATGTGCTACGAAAAAACGGATATACAGTGGAGACACCCTCGCGCTCCAACCCCTTCGGCATGGCTTTTTGACGGAAACGATACCGATCCATATATTAGCAGCGAAGAGGGGGACGATACAGGAGATGAAGAAATTAACGCCATACTGAATAGTTCCTTAGAAAATATTCCGATAATGACAAGTTCCGAAGTGTATTATCCAGAACAAGAAGAGGGTGTCGAGGAGGGAGAAAATAATGGTGCAGGTGTTGAAGAACAAGAATCATTTACAGATGATAACGAAGAAGCTCCTCTCTTGCCATCACTCTTGGAGGACTACAACCCTCTTAATTATAGTCCATAGAAAAAAACAGAAGGAATTTATCGTTACACCCGTCCGTCTTAAAGTTGAGTTGCGATCTTTTTCCCTCCGGTCCTCTCTCCCTCTCTTCGTAAAAACCATGTGTGAGAGGGATTGAAATGAAAAACATGTTTGTTTATATTTTTCTTTTGAAAAAAGCATCACCCTGAGTGTGTGTGTGTGAGTTGAAGGTTATATAGTTGAAGGTTACATCCGGAATGTACTTTCGGGTGAATAAGCTCCGCCTCTTCACATTCTCTAGTTTGGAATCGAATCGTTCAAAATCATTCTTCTCCTTGCGAAGATGGGTGATAGCATCAACAAAACTGACGACGAGAAAATTGCCCTACAGAATTCGTTCTCATGGCTAAGGGACCATCTAAGAGGTAGGGGGAAGGGCCGTGGAAGAGGATTCCAACCATCCGGCTCCCAACAGCAACAACAAGGTGGTA
>JAHWFP010173701.1:0-15189 GCA_023313725.1 Lithobius niger | reverse complement strand
GTCGTCAATGTCTGGTACCGTTGCGAAGTTGAAAAAAGCGACGAACGGACACACAGACGGAAAGACAGACAAAGTCGTTGCAATAGTCTTCTCAGCCGGTACGGCTGTACAGAATACTAAATTCAGGTTTGGTGGTAGGGTCGCACAAACCGGAACCGAAGTCAACAAATGAACCCGACTCATTCCTACTGAATATTCATTGACCATCGGCACCGGTTACAAAGTATCTTGTGAGAGAAGATCTGCATGCAAGACTGGAATGAGACTTGAGCGCTGGAATGGGCCTAACAAGTGTAGTAGGCTACGGCATCAACAACCACCAGTTTCAAAAAACCAGCAGACGACGAAATGTGAGCCAGGAATCCTTTATATTCGCCTGATGAAAAACAGTTGATGTTGTAGACTATCGAAAATTTGCGGAATGTGTTTTGATATTTTTACTTGATATTCTTCTTGGTGCTTCTTGGGGTTTTATATTTCGATTATCATGAACTCTCATAGTAGCAGTAACGTTTTATTTGTCTGTTCATTGCACCACTTTGAACGCTCTTTTCGAGTGGTTAAATTACAGACTGAAATCACAAAATTGATCAAAGTTTAGCAAAAATGTGTATTTTACCTGCCTTAACTTAAGGCACCAATACGAACTGTTTAATTCAGCATGGCCTAAAATTTTAAATCAATTTTTGGAAAACTTACCTTCAGGTGCCTTGATTTTCAACGAATGAAGTTTGACAGATTGGTTAAACGAAAGTGAAATAATTAGCTGAAACAAAGGAGGAAAAAATGAATTGGACAATGCACAAAATTTCATACGCGTTGCTGTAAAAATAATGACTGCACTTTCCAGACATGGGTATTACCAAGTACCAAGTACAGTGGACCCTGTTAGAATGACCAACTACGAACCACAACATTTAGCTAGTTAAAAAAGGAGTTCTGTAAACACGAACAGTACTGTATGAGTAGTAACAAAATTAATCGTTCATTAATAAAAATTAATTAATAATTAGCTTGTAAAAATTCATCCCTCTGCCTACCTTTTGAATTACCTTTTATTTTCTAGCTTAGGATTCAAGTTTACTACCATACTAATGATTAAGGCTGTACAGATGCAGATACCGTATCGGTAAATCTGCAGATATTCAATGTATCGGAATCAGATCGGAATCGTTATTTCTTAGAGATTCCTTTGCAGATACCATACTTCATCCTTGATGATGTAGAGTTTCATGTTTCCTGCCTGCTGTCTGCCACAGTTCTGGAAATTGAAGTGCAACACAAAGTTTCATCTTGAATAAAATCATTATCTGTATCGAGAACTTTGTGTTCCCTGCCTTCAGACGGTCACGATTCCAAAAATAACAGTGCAACACGAAGTCTCGTCTTGAATTAAATCAGTATCGGTATCGGTTTAACAGATATCATGCGGTATCGGATCGGTAGAAGTGGTATCGGTACAGCCTTACTAATGATATGAAGTTTGGCAACTGGTGATTGAATCTGGTTGCAAGAAGATCTACCAGTGGTGTCCTCCACTGCATGAACAACGCCTTGCATATCGACAGATGTAGATTCCTTTCTGTCATCGGAATTTGGTTCTGCCCTTGAGAGCACGTTCACTAACACATTCAGCTTTCCTATTACATGTCTCAGTTGGAACACAAGGTTGATGTCTTCAAAAAGTTGGAAAAGCTTGTGACGTTTCCTCAATCATTGATTAATGCTTGCCTCCACCGCTCTTCACGTGGGAAACCGCTGTGGTGTTGTCGGTCATCACCCCGAGGACTTTCCCTTGAAGTTGATGCCTCCAAGTTCCAAGTTCGCTGTCCCATGAGCCTGACAGTTGATGTCCCTCGAAGTGGGCTCCCCAGCCAATCGGAAAGGTGTCTGTGAAAAGTAGGCCGTCCGATCGAGGCTCCTGCAATGCTTGGATTACAGTCATAAGTTTTTTTACTCATGCACGGTGGTAAATGTATGGAATTCTCTGCCAGACTGGGTTGTCCAGTCCCCCAACCCTTCGGTTTTCATGCGGAGACTGAAATGTTGCGACCTTTCTGGCTTCCTATATAGAAAATTTTAATAATCATTACTTATTGACATAATCCCTTCGGGATGGTATTTTTTTATGTAATTATCTTGTTACGTTGTTTCATTGTTTGGGCACCGCGTTAGTGATCTTCTGATCCTGCTGGTTACCCTTAACAACAAATGCATGTTGTTTGTTGCTAATAAAGTTGTATTATTAACTCCTTTCAACAGATTCTGTTTTGACATCCACCATTTGATGCCATTGGCTGGAAGATTCGCGAGCGAAATGATGTCTTCCCAAGATGTTTGAGGGAACCATTCCATGTTGCGAAACCAGTGAATAGGTTTTGTTTTCCCTTGCAGAACTAGTTTTGCACAAGAATCTATGAAGCCTATGTGAGAGACCAGTTCCTTCGCTAAAAATTCCGTCTTCAATTCCGTCTTCCGCATGGTTGCTATCAATTTCTCGATACTGTCATCCGATGGGCGTACTGTGAAATGAGCCTTGATTTTGTTTCGTTCGCTCCTAGGCCTAGGTTTTGGAAAAGGCAAAGACAGTCGCCTCATTGGGTTGCAAGATGAACCTGTGACTGGTTGCAAAGGAGCCAGTCGTCTAAATTAGCGTGTTCCCTCAGGTTGTTTTGGTGCAAGTGAGCTAGTACTGGGCGAAGAATTGAAGTAAAGACTTGAGGAGCTGCAGCTAAGCCGAACGGAAGGACCGTGAAATTGTAGGACTACTGTCCTGAGTAAGAGCGAAAAAGATGGTGAACCAACAGATGAAGGGAACATGGAGGTACGCATCTTCGCGATCAATCAAAATGATGTACTCGTCTATCTGAAGCGCTTCCTGATTGAATGGATAGTCGCCATTTTGAAATGTTCGGTGTTTAGGTGTTGATTCAACTTTCTCAGATTGAATATCTGAGGAAGGAATATCTTGTTCTTCCTCCTTTTTTCTGAATTACTCTGGCTGGACTCCAATAGCTCTTGTGTTGGGCGGGGAAAGCTGGATAACCCCTTTTTCCAGAAGTTTTAGGACTTCCTTTTCGAGAGTTGCGATTAAGCCTTTGCTCACGATCCAGAGGGATGATTTGTCCGTTGTGGCAGGAAAGGAGTAAAACGGTGATAAATAACCATCTATGACAGAAAGAGTGAAGGTGTCTATCGTGATCCTTTGCCACTGAGCCAGATTACGCCTTAGCCTTCCCCCCACGTTTCGGTGAAAACGGGCAGGTTGATTGGGGTTCGCATCAGTTGCAGATCCTCTCCCACGTCCTCTGAACGATTTTCTCCCCCTTCGAAATCCCCTGCCCCTGCCTCTATGTCGCACCTCCTGAAAACCATGCTACGGAGCAGGCGGGAACTTCAGGTGAAGGTGTCCATGTGAAAGGAGGACACCCGTTTCAACAAATATTTGTAATCTTCGATTAACGGGTGCTCCGCCAAGTCAGGTAATTCATAAACCAGATGTTTCAACGTGTTGGAGGCTGTCGAATACGCCAGCTCAGCATGCGACGCAGCTTGAATGGCAGACCTTAAAATGGCCTGATCTTCTTCATATTAGGAAGTCGGAGTAGAAACAGAAGCAGGCATCTTTAGGATGGCATCAGCCTCTAATGTCTGGACTTTGGTGATATACTCTGCATCTTCAAATACTTCAAAGTTAGAAGATTTACGTCTGCCATCTTGGCTGGTGACTAGGCGATTGCCGATTGGTAGTAAAAAATAGCATAACTACGGACCATGAGTTGACAGCACACATGCCCGAAACAAAGTGAGGAGATATGGTTGCTACACCAATGTTATATGGGAAGCGCCAGCAGTGATCCTAGAGGGAGACACGCTAAACTTATCGTAATGAGATTTATAACAGAATTTAAGAGTTTTAAATTATCTTGGGCATTAAATAGGCAAATCGAAATGATTTAAGCACATACTGAAGGTTACTATTACTACTTTGCAGATAGTAAGAAACAATGGTTCCCTTTTTCGTTACAGATAAATGTAAAATGTGTCACCACCACTGCCACCCCACCTACCTATCCATAAAATCACTGAAGAGAGAACGGACAATTTCAAGGTGTTTGTAACAATCATTTCAGTTGTGAGTGACCAAAGCATATTTGTTGCTGTGAACAAGAAACATAAAGAAGACGAGCAACCCTACCATATCGACTTCTAACTTATGAATGTAAATTCCAAATACCGGCAACCGGCGTTTACAGTGGTTTGAAAACGACATAACTTCATAAAAACACACACAACCACCAAACAGAAAATTTACTTTTTATGAAGTAAATTCCAAAATTGAACTATTATCTGTGAAGGTTGCAGAATTTCAAAAAATGCACTGCGGTAATCAGAATTTAGATTTAAGCTTTCAAATTCCAAAGCTGATATATATCAGTAAAAACCTTTCCACCCGAGTGAGATAGTTGCTTCTTTATGCTGTCACTAACGAAATAAAGTTACTGACCCCTTCTTTCATTGATTAAGGAGCCACAAATGTAATGACTACCAATTTTGTGTAGTTTGCACATTTATGCAAACTACTTGTCATAAAAATCGTACAAAATACCACCAAAAAAAGTAGGGTAATATCACTACAATTGATTACTCTATTGATATATTGATATATACTCGACTCTCCTGTTACGAACTCGGCTCAGCTTGACTCGAATTAAAATTATTCTACTCTCAACCCCTAATTCGCATTATGCCACTAAAGGTTAAATAAGTGGTTCTCAGGAGTGCACGTATGGGTTTTTCCTTAGCGCATGAAACATTTTTTATGTCTAAAAAAATTTCCGATGGAGCATTCAGCACTTTCACCAATTATTTACTGGAGCCGATGATCACATTAGCTCTTTGCTCCATTCACATGATCGCCCCGAAACTAATCGCAAGGGCCGTTCAGAGGCACGTCAAAAACTAAAAACTTGGGGAGCTAAAGAATGACTTTTTTATCAAATGTGCAACTTTTGCACACTGATCCTGGCATTAAAACATAGATACTGCACTCCACAACAAAATGTAATCTACTGATTTAGTTTTGAAAAATCACAAATAAAACTTTAAAAAAAAAATACCTCCCGCTCGCGTCAATTTTTTTTAGTACCACTCCTGAGAATCATTTAATTAATTTTTAGAAGCCTTCGTGAAATTTTTTTTCTTATTGGCTTGCATAATCCATACATAAATTTTCTAATTCAAATATTCAAATCAGAATACTTGAAAATCCTATTGGTCACTCACTACTTCTACTCTTACCTGTTCATCACAATCTGACTGCAAGAACTGACCCCCTGATGTAAGGCAGTTGCTGAACGGGTGTTCATCGGATTCGTTCAAGCATTCACTATCATTTTTCGTAATGAAAGTCAGGAGATCCATCTGTGGAAAAAGTGGAGTTAATTAGTACCAAGCCACCATCCCAATCAGACAAAACAGTCCACGCACTATGTATTACACACACAAATAAATTTTACCATCGTCCCTATACATTAGGCACTGCAGCACTACGATAAATTCTACCAGTTCAAAACGTCCACAGCAAGCGAGATTGATAGAGCGTTAAATCAACAAATCAACCAAATTTACTTCCACATAATCAGCAATCTGTTGTCACTTTTATCCATTTCAGAAGTTCATCAGGATGTCATTGTAAGAAACGGGGCCTTAAGCCATGAAAAAAAACCACAATTTTAACTTGATTAAAATTAGTTTTTACTATCCTAAAATACTAACCTCTAGTATGTGCTAAAATCATTTTTGATTTGCTTTTCTACCCGATTTTTTAAACTCCTTAAACTTGCAATGCAACACTTGCAATGCAATGAGGTTAGCTATCTGCCACTAGGTGCACAACAATCATTGCCTCCAACAAGCCAGCGCAAGCCCAACAATGACACTTCGTTTTCCGGAACCCACATCTCGACATCACCAGGGTTCGGCGATACGGGGAGGCTGGGTGGGCGGGTTCTACTAGAACTAAGTAAAAACTAATTTTAATCAAGTTAAAATTGTCGTTTCTTACTATCTACAAAATACTAATCTCTAGTACGTGCTGAATTTGTCCAATAGGCCGGTGGGACAGCACGAACCCTGCTATCTCTTGTTGCATTGCACTACACACCCGCAATACGGTACACATCACACTTTAAACACTGCCAGCAAAGAACCTTTACCCATCTCAGCACTTGTCTCGGGCGAGGTCCTCAGCCATGGACTGCGATCCACCACTGGTATTGACGCCAGGCAACAGTGATGACAACTGTCCATCTTTCCACTGTGTACCGTCCTCTGTGTACAAGGTGCATATCCCCACAACTTCTTCACCAGGAAAAAGTTCATGTGGGCTAACCCCTCAACACTCCTCATGTCGGGTGGGAATCTCTCCAGTATGCACTTTAGCAGGAAGCTTTCCACCATTACAACACCACTGCTTCGTGACATGTCACCTGAACTTCACTGCCTTTGCCCACCTTCTCTCTTCCATTTAGAGAAAGTTCCAGCGGGCATGATGACACTGCAACACTCCCTGTGTTGTGCCATCACCTTTCCACTGTGTACACAAACTTCACTCACTTCCCAACAACACTTCCAATCGCCACATGGGGACGCTCCAGACCACTCCCACTCGCAGCATCTGTATCGCGAAGATGATGAATGATGAAGGTGTTCTTGTTGGTCCAAGAGCAGGCAGCTACCACATCATTAAGCGGGGTGCCAGACCCGAAGCCCAAGACGCAGCCAAAGCCCTCAACGCATGGGCCCTCACATTCGCAGGGATGTCCAGATGGTCCAGTCCTTGCTCATACGCCCGCTTCATGACCTCACAAATCCATTTCCCTATCTTCGCTGGTGACGGTTAGGGAAGGACACCTCCAGATGCTCGATCCCATTGCAAAAACAGCGGAGTGAGTGTAGATCCTGCTCGTCCCGAACGTCTAGACTGCTCCGTCAAATTGGTCCTGTCTAACTAAAGGCGGAGAGCCCGGACCGGGCCTTGGGTTCACTCCGGACCCCCAGGATCAACCACTGGCTTCAATGCCTTAATCACCACATCTGGTCTTTGTTTCTTCGCACGGAATTCAGCTGGAAAAGCCAACGACACGGATGACTAGTCTCGAGCAAAACGGATGTTCTTGCCATCTCTCGCCACAGCAGCTAGCTTGCTCTGCCGAGCCGCCGAAGCCAGAGCAACCAAGAAAAGAGTCCTCTGTAACAGTAGAAGCAACTGAGCTGAGCAAAGAGGTTCGTATGGCGCCAACTCCAGACCGGCCAACACCAAGAGCAAGTTCCATTTGGGGAACAACTGTTAGGTCTCGGTCTTGCATTCACAAATGCCCGGATCAGGCGTGAAACATGTTCACTGGCCACCAGCTTCTTATTGCCCAGGATCGACAAGACGGAGTTGATGGCCAACCTGTACCCCTTGATGGCAGTAGGTTCTTCCAAGTAGGACGACAAAGCGGCTTCAGTAGGTTTCGTTGGATCAAATCCCTTCTTCTGGCACCAGATATATCAAACCTCCCACCTGGCCTCGTAGTTCTTCCTCGTAGACAAACAGAGGCAACCCAACATCCGCTCCGAAACCTCAGTGGTAAAACCCTCTCTTTCTAAATTCCTTATCACAGTCTCCACCCGTGAAGATGAAGCATAGCGGAACAAGGGTGGGTCGCCGTATCTCCGTGCTAGGTCAGGATGGAGTTCGAGAGGGGCAGATGAAGTGGGTCCTCCTTCGACAGTTCCACTAAGTCTGGATACCACGACGCAGCTGGTCAGAGTGGTGCCACCAGAATGTATTCTCCCGGAGACTTGCGAAGTTTGTTCCACAACGCTTGCAGAAGTGAGCACGGGGGAAACAGGTAGCTGACAGGCCTGCTCAATCGATGGAGAGAGCGTCTGTGGCCCACAACGTCGAGTCCGGAAACGGCGAGACAAAGTGTGGGAGTTGGCAGTGGTCGCATGTCGCAAACAGGTCCACCCAGGCTTTCCCCACGTCAAGAACGAGCTCTGGCACAGGCTGGGATCGAAACTCCACTCCGTTGTGGGAGTCCTCTGACGCAACAACTCGTCTGCTAGATCATTAAGCTTCCCTGCTACATGACGTGGACGCAGGTTGAAGTACAGGGCTTCGCACAGTCGAAACAGCAGGGAGGTCTCTTCCATCATCAACCAAGAACGAGTCCCTCCGCCGATCTTGACGTGAGCCACCGCCGTCGTGTTGTCCGTTATGGCTATCACAGTCTTCCCGCGCAAAACTCCTTCCCAGGCCTGCACTGCCAGACGTTTGCTCGCGTCTCCAGAACACTGAGGTGCAACTGGCTCTCCCCTTCTGACCACACTCCCGCTGTCATGAGACCCTGGAAGTGCGCCCCCCAGCCTGTGGAGGACGCGTCCATGAAGAGAAGTCCATCCGGCGTTGGGTCCTGAATCGGCACTCACCGGCAGGTGTTGAGGGGGTCGCCCGAACACTGAATGCTATCCACCTGCAAACTGTCCATAGAAATCACGTCCCGCCAGGACGACGAGGTTGCCACTCCTGGTTCCTGAACGAATGCATCGGCCTTAGCCTCCATTCCTCGAAAGGAACCAGCTCAGCGCAGTAATCGATGACACCTATTACAGAAACCAGGTCCACTGTCGTAATCTCGGTGGCCAGCTGCAACCTTTCCATCCGATCCTGTTACTTCTCTACCGGTTCCTGCGATGGCCAAACCGTTAACTCATCCGTATTGAACTGAGCGCCGAGGAACACAAACCGCCTGCATGGCACCAGCTTGGACTTTTCCAACTGGACACCTTGACCCAGAGCCTTGAAGACATGATGACACCTGAGTACTTCCTCCGACTGATGGCGGAGCAACTAATCGTCAATGTAGGCATGGGCTCGAATGTCCAGACGATTTCGAAACCCCAAACCCAGGCAAAGCACTGCCGTGAAGACATGAGGTCCGGTTGCAATACCAAAGGGTAGGACACGAAACTGGCACAATTGACCTCCTACAAAAAGGCGAAACAGATGCCAAATCCCCTGGTGCAACGGAACATGCATGCATGCATCCTCGAAGTAGATGGCAATCGTAAAAAACGGTTGGCTGCTTCGCTTCTCTGACCCACCGAATCGTCTCCATCTTGAATCGCTGCTTCTCTAGATGATGGTTCAGCTTTCTGAGGCTGAAGTCAGTGCTGGTTCAAACACAAATGGCGGCGAGTAGCCTCTGCCTACAGCGGAAAGAGTGAACACGTCGTCGGTGACGTGCTTCCAGTTGTCTACATGGCGACAAAACCTTCCCCCCCACCTGCCGGTGAAGTGGAGGAAGGTGAGAGGGGAAAACATCCATACCTGCTCCTGTGGGGATGACCCCAAAAGGCACCCGTTCCACGTTGTGAGAATCCACGGAAAATGTCCCCTGACTTGAGAAGGGGGTGACCCTGGAACGTGCAACGTGCTGCTGTGACGTAGAGAAGTCAGCGCAACGTACGTTGTGGAAAAACGCTTGTAGGTATGAACCTGAGAACGAAGGACGATGTGTTCTCTGCTCATGACAGCATATGCAAAATATCCAAAAAAATAGAAGTACGGAATGCATAGAGAAAACTGCTATGTTCCGAGAAGAAAACACTAGCATAACCTAGATTAATAAGAGTTATTATTAAAATCTACGCCCATCCCAAACACAAGATGCCGTTCAGTGTTAGCAAATTTTCGGTCCATTGTAAGGGGATCGACGTTCTGACGTTTCCAAACCTAGATGTTAAAAGAAACCACCATTACCTCCCAGAATGGCGTCTGGGCCTCAACGGCCAAATCCGCTCCATAACTGCGATTCCCAGACGAAAATGAAAAAGCCCCCACCCGAACAATAATAATAATAATAATAATAATAATAAACTTTATTGTACATACGATCGACAAAATTCAAGAATAAAAACTGATTGTGCCACAAAGGGTGTAGTTTAGACGCTGGGCCCATTCTTACACCTAACCCAAACAATGCCGCAGGGGCAAAGTACCGAGGGGGGGGGGGGGGGATCAATGCAAGTAGAAAAGAAAAACCTCACAAGACGCCTGAAAAAACTGATTTACCTCAAGTCATGTACCGATCAATCTGGAGACCTGTCAGGCCCCAAAGAGACAAAAAAGTTGACCTGACATTGCAAAAGTGGACAATTCCGTTTTCCAAGTTAGCAGACACTCGACGTCTTTAGAAGACAAGACCTGAATTTATTTCCAACTCAAAGAGATGAACTGAGTTTCCATTAGCAATGAATAAATGGCTCCAACCCAGCCACACGCCAGGAGTGAGGCGGGGGGACGGGGAGGAGGGGCGTCCGGGTCAACCTCCTACAGAATCCTGCATCTGTGAAGTTGAAAACAAAACAGCAGAAAACTTAGCCAGCAAAAGGCAACAAAAGGGTTCGTTCTGCAGATCCCTGATTTTCCAAAAATCCAAACGTTTTACAACAAAGGCTGCAGTGCAAACATGGTAAAATGTCCTTATGCAGCCACAGACCCTCATACAAAATACAGTGTCGGTAACAAACAAGGAATTTAAAATTAAAAAATTAAAATTCCTTAACGATATTAAAGGCAAGGAATTAACAAGCCATGAATTAACCAGCAATGAATTAAGTGTTAAAAAATGTAAAATCCTTAACAAAATAAAGAGAAATGTAAGATTTGGAAGGTGTTTCCGATACAGTGAACGCTTGGTCAACTGGAAGAATCACCATAAAAAACTGCATGACACGACCAATGTGAAGAATCAGACACGGCCATGCAACGGCCTGTCAACTCCCAATGCCGATGGCCAGCCACAGCCCGTGACGGGAGCCGTGAAGTGTAACCAGAATGCGGCCAAGTACAAACAAAGTTGCAATGTGGAACCACACGTGGCTAACAAGGAACGCTGACGAACTGTGAAGTATAATACGATGTTTAGCATCCTTGTAGGTCAGATAACTTGCCCATTTCGCCAGGGACTTTATGGTGATCGCCATGTCCCGAGCGTGGGTCAATTTTTCTCCTCGGACCCTGTGCGAATCGCTGGACGATGAGGATCTGTTGAGTACGGCGTTTTCCGGCGCCTATCAGACTTGGTGCACCACTCGGGGCTTTGTGGTGTTCACCATGCCCCGAGTGTGGGTCTTTTTCCCCTCTATGGGAGCTCAACATAGTGGCTGAGACTCGTTTTTTGGCGTTTTCTCCGCCACGAGACTTTTTGGAGTCTTCATTTTTGTTGCATCTCCTTCACTCATCCTTCTTTGCAACATTGCCCCGCACTAACGACTCCGGTTCAGACACGACCGTCTGCTGTAGTGCAGCTTCTACTCACCCCTGGCAGCTTCCCAGCAACAACAATTTCGGTTTCGCAAACGAAGCTTCTCCTCTGCAATGACACTAGATGACAACACCCGTCCTGCAACAGATGGCACGACCGGCGATTAGCGATTGGCTATTGCTGATTGCCGACTGCGCAAAAAACACTGCCATCCGCTCCTGCAGCATGGCAAAAACCTTCAGCAACAAATCCATTTTACCAGCCCCACGATCCGCACTCACAAACAACTCAATTACTAAGACTTGGCTAGCAAGGAAGACAGCATCAGCGATGAAGAAGTATTCCCGGCTCCATCCACATTAGGTCTAACCGACGCATCCAAAATACCATGGCAAACACAAGTGGAGCATTGAGGTCAGTACATAAAAACTCCAAACGACGTTCAAGCGGTGTTTTAGTTCCGTAAGAAGACTCCATCGAAGCCCCCCTTTTATTTATTTATTTTTTTTTTAATTGTACCCGACATTGATCCAATTTCTTCCAGGTGTGCAGCACTTTTTTTTACCTCATTTTCGTCCAAAAAATCACGCAAAAACCACACCTAGACTCAGTAAAATTACATGGTCGGCACTTGCACACGCGGTGAATGTCCTGAGGGTTTTTTATTCTTCTTTATTTTTTACATGAACATACGACGCAGTTTATAACAGTCCATTTTGAAAACTTCGGGCAAGTAATACAAAACGCCGGCGATTCCCTGGCGAAAAGCAAAAAGAACAGAGCAAACACTACACACGTCTCCACTGTCCCGTACTCGAAAAAGTGTCATTGTTGGGGTGGCGCTGGCTTGTTGGAGGCAACGATTGTAGCGCATCAAGTGGCAGATAGGCTAACCTCATTGCATTGCAAGTGTTGCAGGTATTTTAAACTTTTCATGTGTTTAAAAAATCGGGTAGAAAAGCAAATCGAAAACGACTTTAGCACATACTAGAGGTTAGTATTTTACAGATAGTAAGAAATGATTCCTTCTCAGGCCCCGAGGGGATTATTTTCCAACTAGCCTTGGACATTTTTGATTGTTAAGAAAATTTTGCCGATTTTTACAAGATTTTTGCAAGATTTTTACATGTAGGGGGCCTATCAACTTTACATCTGGCCATTTTTTCCGAGTTGAATGGTGCCACTCTCAAGTCGTGTTCTTAAATTATACAGCAAAAACAAAAATCATCCCAAAAGTCGGAGCTTGTAATACATACATATCTTACAAACTGAAAATTTTTAAACGGAATGAATTGCATCCATCTGAATCTGTTGTGCATTTCCAGCAAATGCATTATCAGTTACTTGAGAAACAAATAAAAATAAAAAGGGCTTGATCCCTTGAAACGTTTTAAAGAAGAAAATGCTCTAATCCCAAATTTTTATGCATGGCATTAGGTGCAGTTTATTTTCCATCTCTAAATAGTGAGCAGAGAATGTTTTTTTTAGAAAATGCTGCCAAAAGGGGAACTTTTGAATTATGAAATAAAAATTGAAAAGCCTGCTGACCAGGTCACTTTTGTAATTTAAATAAATACCCAAGAAGCAAAGAATTTATGTTCATGGACTTTTTTTCCATATTTTCTTTCCTAACATCTGAAATGACCTAAATTTTTCCAGGGTCAAAATTGGTTTCTATCGTCTTACGAAAATTTATACCACCTGTAAATTACATTGCATTCAGTCCCTAAGTGCTCTTTAATGACATGAGGTTTTTCACTCTTCAGATCCGGCCAGCGCGTAACCCCACTGTGCATGCGCCACCATGCACAGCCCTCCTATAAAAGTAGACAGCTCGCCCCTGGCGGCCATCTCTTTTCTTCTCGATATGTCGACCATGATGGTGGCTCAAGAGGGGAGGTAGGGCGGGTATTTATAGGTAGTATACATTTTCGTAAGACGATAGAAACCAATTTTGACCCCGGAAAAATTTAGGTTTTTAGTCGTCGGCAGAAAATTTCTACTACCTGTAAATTAAATTGCATTTACAGTTTGACCTCGTCAATATAGATGACGGGCACCATTATGACGAGTGACCACCCGGTTGCGGATTGGCTCCCCCAAAATGTTTTACAAAAACGTCGCACTTTATTGATAAAAACAGAAACAGGAATTTGGATCTCTTTCGTAGGATTTGGTGGTCCTGAAAATGGCCGTTTTTTTAGAGATGAGGTCTTGCTTCCGTCTTCTGGAGGTCTTGAAACTGGAGGTCTTCGTTTCTGTGTTGAATGAATGCTTAAGGGGGGTTGGACTATGCATCTGGCTGTTAACAATTGATTCCAGACAGTATAGGTATAGCCCATCTTCCTGTCTTGATATGTCCCTGAGGTAGTGACTTGTGAAGACAGTTTGGCTTCTCCATGATGTGGCTTGAAGAATTTCAGCGAAGGAGACTTGATTGTGAAAAGCCCATGAGAAAGTGCCCTGAGTTCGTGTGCAGTTGCTTTGATGTTGTCGTCAGCGCAGTTGACGTTTGCGTCATCGTAGGCCCTGTTGATTACAGTTCTGATCCAATTGGCGATCATTACAGCGGAAGTTTCATTTGTTCCTTTGGTGATGGGAAGGAAGAGGTGGATTGCGCCCTTTGTGGCATTCGGGGTTCGTGCGTTTAATGTAGTATCGTAACGCACGCACCAGACAGAGAATTCGCTAAAGTTCTTCATCGTAGATGTTCGTGAGGGCCGGAATGAAGATGGGTTTGGACGGTTCACTTGGTTTTTGCATTTTGGCTCGAAAGTTGGGCTGGGACCTCAGGTGGATGTATTTACAGTTGCCGAAAAAGAAGCAGTAGACAGGGTCGTTTGATAGTGCTTGCAATTCGCTGCTACGGAGACTTGCTGCGAGTGAGGTTAGAAAAACAGTTTTACTTGTGAGGTGGTTGATGTGACACGTTTGGATGGGTTCACATGGATCCTTGGTTAGAGTGTCCAATACCAGAGTTAGGCCCCATTTCGGGAAGATGTTATGGATTGACGGCCTTTCAATTTCAAAGGATTTCAGAAGGAAAAAAATGCGGTAATCTTCGAGGAGGTGTTTGTTACCGGCGACCTTGAAGACAGTGTTTAAAGCAGAGTGGTAGGCCTGAATGGTTGAGCCCTTGAATTTGTCTTTGAAGAGATCAGTGAAGAAATTGGCAGGTCTTGAATAATGGGGTTGATTGGATTAACTTGGTTTCGCTTACACCAACGAAACCATCGTTGCCAATGACTGTTGTACTGTAAGGTCGCTAAGGAAGTGGACGATTATTCACAAGGCACAATGCTCGATCCTAATTCACTCCTTACTGCATAGCTAGGGGACTATGCACATAGCGTTTACATATTAGGCTATCAGCAAAGTTTATCCTTCTGCTGCACCTCGTAGTCAGGGATCCAACCTTTCAGTCAGATCCCACACACTAACTAGCTTGAGCCGTCGTCTCCAGGCTTCTTTTATACCCTGGAGAACAATGGGCTCTTGCCTGAGGCTACTGGCGAACAGGCTCGATCCAGTTCCAACTGGGTTGCAGGGGACCCGTGTCTCCACCTAGCGGCTGGCAGCTGTCCAATTCCTGAGTCTGCAGTAATTGGAAGGCTGGCAGGCCGCCATGATTGAGGCAAGTCGAACTACGAAGTGTTTGCTTCGTGAGTTGCGTGCTGCCGATCATGTAAGCCGGTTACATTTCCCCTCCCCTAAGTGTTTGCCTAGGCAAAGGAGAGATCGTCCTCAGGTATAACGCAATGCATTGCCTAACTATCCTGTAAGTTGTTTAAACATCAGGATTGGAAAACAATTTATTCAATGAAAAAGCCCTAATTACAGAGTTTCAAGACTTTCCCTAACAACAATC